>JARUKP010000458.1:0-11519 GCA_029874955.1 Octopus insularis | reverse complement strand
GTGGCAGAAGTTGTTTTCTGCACATTTACAATGTTTATAGCTCCTGAACATCTGATACATACAAAAACTAACTTAATAATAATAATAATAATAATAATAATAATAATAATAATAATAATGGTTTCAAATTTTAGCTCAAGGCCAGCAATTTTAGGGAGAGGGTAAGTTGATTACCTTGACTCCAGTTCTTCACTGGTACTTTATCTTAGCCCTAAAAGGACGAAAGGCAAAATTGACCTTAATGAAATCTGAACTCAGAGCATGAACAACGAGAAGAAATGATGCTAAGCACTTTGTCCAATGTGCTAACAGTTCTACTTGCTTGCTGCTTTAAACAGTAATAATAATCATAATCATAATAATAAGGTGTCAGTTATCTTAACTAATCAGGATTTGTTATGCAAACCTGGGAAAACAAAATGTTGCTCAAATGAGTTGGTATGAAAGATCTGTGCAATATAAAAGTATTACAAATGTAATGACACATATTAGGAACACATGGACACGTGATGTTTGATAAGCCTATGCAACATGTAACCAACAAGGAATACTATCTAAATGAAGACTTGATCTTCATGTTGTGTATCTAAAGTATATCTGTTTTTATAAGATGATTTCAATTAATCTCTCTCTGCAAGCCAACAGAAAATATCTCTGTTAATTGCATCAATGAACTCTATTTTCTTCCTGTGATACTTTTCACACACATGTGACAGAACTCTTGTCTGTTAAATGTCTTCACAGCTCAGTCCCAGTAAGACAGTACTAAGTGTCAACTCTTTGGCTAAAAGTCCTGCATCCAGCCAGCTGCAAATTTTCAATGAGATTAAGACTTGCTGGATTAAAATACTGATTAGGCCAACTAGTATAAAAATCTATGCAACAGATGCAATTGTATATTATATTAGTTTTTGCTATTTAGATACATTTGTAATTATTTAGATACATTTCTAGGATTATTTTTAAGCTTCAAAATGTTATAATTCTGTACTGGACCTAACATGCTACCTTAAAAGTTGTCTTCTGACCGTGATATGAACTTTCCTATAGAAAGATTATTTGGTATGTGCAGTGGGTAAATGGTGAAATGCCATAAATCAAGGATTAATCATGGAAGAGCTGACAATCATTGATGAAAAGGATTACTTGTTGGTTAGAAACATTTCTTGTTGTCTAGTCTCCAAATTAGCTTTAATTGAGCAAATCCCTAATGAAAGCTTTCCATCCATGGCCCTCTATTTTTTCATATATTAGGGATGACATTGTTGAATGTGTCTTTTTTTCTTTTTACTTTTATTTAAAGGCATGTGTCATTATTATTATCTGTTTGCTTTCTATTCTGGCATGGGTTGGATATGTCATCATGTTCTAAGTCAGTTCAGGTCTTATTCAGAGTTATTGCCCTTTGTGATGGGTTGGAGAATCTCATCTTATTCAAATATTACATTTTTTGGATATGCTTCCCAGGACTGGATTCCCTTTCTAACCGCAACCTCTTTACAGAGCATAGTGGTTGCATTTTATTGTAGCACCAGTACCAGAGAGGTAATCACGTCTTTGAACAGACTAAAGTGTTTTCTCAACACTATGTTGCCTCCACATATTTGCTAATTACTTTACAGAGTGTTCTGGATGCAAAATTGTTTCATGACACCAATACTAGTGAGGTTACCTTGTGACCTCCAAGGCTAAAGATTTATCATTACTTTATGGTGTCAAGACAACCTGATCAAGAAAGTGAGTTGAAGTGAACAGTACAGCTTTCATCTAATTTCCCAGAGCAAGAGCTGACAAGTGGGTGACATAGAGCAAATAAATCTCAAGTAGATTTGACCTTATGAAAGCTGTAATGGTCATCACCATCATCATTCATTTTACAGAGTGTACTGGATGCTTTTATGTAGTACTGGCATGGGTGCTTCTTACGTGGCACCAGCATCTAAAGCCTGCAAGATTAGAGGTACTCAGCTGGAGAGGGTTGCAGGGGATGAGCCTGAATTCAAGGGCAGCCATGCTTTCACTTACCGTAACGTGTCTTTTCAAGCACAGTAAACCACCAGGAGTCTCAGACTCCTGTCATCCCCTCTGTGAGTCCCAACGTTTGTAGATCCTTACTCACCACTTCATCCCACATCTTCCTGGGTCTACCCCTTCCACATGTTCCCTCTACAATTAGAGATTGGCACCTCTTGATGCAACTGTCTTCATTCATACACATTATATGGCCATACCAGTGCAGTCTTCCCTCTTGTACACTACATATGATACCATGTATACCCAGTTTTTCTCTCAAATCACTTACACTCTGTTGTATATGCACACTGACATTACCCATCCAGTGGAGTATACTGGCTTCATTTCTTTCAAGCTTTTGCATATCCTCAGTAGTCACAGCCCATGTCTCACTGCCATTTAGCATAGCTATTCATACACAGGCATCGTACAACCTGCCTTTTACTCTGAAGAGGCCCTTTGTTATTGACAGAGGTGGTAGCTCTCTGAACTTCGCCCAACCTATTCTTATTCTAGCAGCTGTACTTTTGGAACAACCTCCCCCACTGCTGAATTGGTCAAGTAAGTAACAGAAACTGTCTACTACTTCTAAGGAACCCCTCAACATTGGAGGGAGTCTTTTTTGTACATTCATGGCATTTAATGTACCTGCATATCTGCCACATGTAAAGACTACTTTCTCTGTTAGTCTTCAGGTGATACCACTGCACCTCCTTATGACTTCATAGCTTGTACTGGGTACACCTTATGGAATTTCTCTTGATACATTTTCTATATATCAAGTAGGGCCATCTCCCTGAAGGAATCAGTGATTTATCTGTTTTCCTACTTATCAATTCTTTGGTCTTTGCTAAATTAATTCTAAAGCCCTTTGATTTCAGTCAGTGTTTCCGTATCCAAAATTTCTTTCATAGTTCTGGTAGTTATTTAGCAATAAGAACAAGGTCATTTGCATATAGAAGCTCCCAAGGATGGCCAGTCTTAAATTCCTCAGTTATAGCTTGGAGAACCATGATAAATAAGAGGAAGCTAAGAAATGAACCCTGATGGACTCCTACTTGTACACTAAACTCCTTGCTATATCAATTGGCAACTCTCACCTTACTAACAGCATCCCTGTACATAGCTTGTACATCTCTCACTAACCACTCATCTATCATTGCTCACCAGACAATGGAGCAGAGGACCCTGTCAAAAGTTTTCTTCATGTAAACAAAAGCCAGATACAGAGGTTTATTTTTGGCCAAGTACTTCTCCTGAAGTTGCCTCACCAGGAAGATAGTGGTGCTTCTTCCTGGCACAAATCCAAACTGTATCTCATCTATGCTAAGTTTTTTCTTAATTAATTGAGCTATGCTTGCTGCAACTTTCATCACCTGGTCCAGCAATTGATGACCCTGTAATTATTTCTGTCTGGGGTATCACATTTGCCTTTGTAGCAGTTGACTATAATGTTGCTGTACCAATCATTGGGTATGACAACCTGTTTAACTATATGGGTAACCAGGCCATACTCCACTCCACCAGATATTTTAAGTGGTGACTCCTGATGGGTCAGGGGCTTTCCCCATCTTCATATTCTTAATTGCTTTATCTACCAAGCTACAGTCGATTCAAATAGCTGGCCCCTCTGTTGGGGCCAGGCTCCCCTTCTCCCATGCATTCTCTACATTTAATAACCTTTCATAGTGACACTTCAAAGCTTCCTTCTTTGCAGAATCTTTAACTGCAAGTGAGTCATCATCTATGCAAAGACATTTCCTTCTTATCACATCACAATTTTCTCTGACTGACTGTCTTGCAATCCAAAACACTTCAAGCCTCTGGCTTTCATGTCACAGATCATTGGCAAACTTCCTCCTTTCTGCTTCTTCCCTGGCTAAGTATACCTGCCTTCTAGCCTCCCTCCTAGCTACCTGATATAATTCTCTGCTACCATCATTCTTCTAGTCCTTCCAGGCCTGTTTCTTCCTTCCAATGACTTTGTCTACAACATCGTTCCACCAACACATCACTCTAGGTCTGGTGGAGACTTTGTGACATGCAGCAAAGTGTAGCACAGGAACTTCCAGTTGCTCTCTATCTCACAAGTCTGTAGTTCCTCCTCCTTCTTGCTAATTTTCTCAATTGTATGTTTGTGTGAGTGAAATTTATGAATTAAATATAAATCGTGAAAAAAATTTTCAGTTTTATTTTGTTTGAAATACCAGTGACTTTAGAGCAAAACACATTGCGTTTATTATATGTAATATACATAGTATTAAAGCGTGTGAACAATTAGATATGGTGTCTCTGTTGAAAATATTGTTCATGTTATATATATTTCAATTGAACTGTATAGTATTATATATTCATTACAGCCAATCTTATCAATTGGTTTTGCACTAGGGGTTCAACAGAGTGTTAGTCCAATTATGTAACCCAGTGCTCTCCAGAGATAGCTGTTATGGAATGAAATATAGTGACTGCTCTCAATTGTTAGAGGTGAACAATTGGAGGTGTGTCTGTTCACCTCCAACAATAGAGACCAGCTACCATATTTCATTCCATAACAGCTATCTCTGAAGAGTGCAGGGTTATGTAATCAGACTGTTACCTATCACTCCATTGAACCCCTTGTGCAAAAGCAATTGGTAAGATTGGCCCTAATGGATAAATAATACTGTATACTTTGATTAATATACCTACTCTACTGAAAGATATACAAGTGCATTTTTTCTTAGATGGCTTACACACATCCACACACACACTCACACACACACATACGTATGTACACGTGGTTGACAGATGCTGCAGTCACTGAGGAGTAGAGAATGTGTGCGTGTGTGTATGTAAAATTAAATATTGGTTTTAAATTTCGGGGTAGGGGGTAAGTTGGTTGTACCAACCCCAGTGCTCAACTGCTACATATTTTATTGACTGCTGAGAAGATGAAAGGCAAAGTTGACCTCAGCTGAATTTGAACTCAGAACATATAGATGGGTGAAATGTAAAATTAAATATTAAACTTATGATCTTGCTACTGTTTTAAAGTTATTGCTTTCGAAAATGACCAGCAACATGTTTTGGTGTTGAGCTGAATGCTGCCTGTTTCTTTTATTTAATCTTGTGACAGCTCCTTTAACAGTACTCTTTTTTTTCTCTTTTCCACTTTATATATTGATCAATTTCCAAGTTTACTGAAATGCATAAATGTACACAGGAAAAGAATGAAAAACTGAATGATACTGTTAATATAAACTGTTACAATAACAATTTTATTCTCTAACTCTCTCTGTCATTTGACACTATCAAAGTCACATTGCTTATATATGTATTTGTGTGAACTGCCATCATCATTTAGCATATTTTGTTTTCGATTTATTTTTTTTTGGTGTATATTGGGTGGATGAGGATGGTGAGCTGGCAGAAACGTTAGCATGCCGGGCGAAATGCTAAGCGGTATCTCGTCTGCTGCTACGTTCTGAGTTCAAATTCCGCCGAGGTCGACTTTGCCTTTCATCCCTTTTGGGGTCGATTAAATAAGTACCAGTTATGCACTGTGGTGGATATAATCCACTTAATCCATTTGTCCTTGTTTGACCCCTCTGTGTGTAGCCCCTTGTGGGCAAAGAAATAAGAAATGACAAAAATTAGCAGTTTTATTTTTATCAAAATATCTGATACTCCAGCCACTGATATGTCACTATTTTTTATATCCCTTCTTTCTCCAACTCACTCCCACTCTGTTTGTTGTTTTATTGTACCAGTTTAACCAAAGTGTGAAACATATGTTATAATCACAAACTTGAAAGACATTTTGTTAAGAACATAGGAAGAGAAGAAAGAAAAAAAATTAAAAGCATAAAAGATCGAATTAATGAGAAGAAAATCCCACAACTACCTCACCAAGGAAACAGAGAAAAAGAAAAAGGTGGTGGAGGAATTAAGCAGTAGAAGATGGTGGGAAGGGAGTAACATGTTGTAAATATCAGAATAAATGGTGTGTTTAGTTGCACCTTGCAGACACAATTGCAAAAGCGTTGCTGCAGAGATTGGTCAATGACACTTGCTGCAATAGCCATTCCATATATATTGCAGGGCTTGTTATATGTGAGATTTCTGATATTTTTTGCAAAGAACATAGCCATGTAGCAAGAGAAGTGAGTTAGAAAATCAAATGCCATAGAAACTAAGAAGGAAATATGTAAATGTGGAAATGGTAAAGTGTTAGCAACCTTAGTTCAAAGTGTAGAATGGCAAAAACAACAATCTGCACCATAATGAAAAACAAAAATAAATTAAAAAGTATTCTGGTAGGTAAGGAAAGAACTGAACCTAGTAAATCACATAACAATTCTATTGACAAGATGGAAAATTTACTTTTGGTGTAGATTAAAGTAAAAAAGATTGCTTGTGACAGTAAAAGTGAATTGATAAACCAAACAGTTGTTTGATGGTCTTAGAATGAATTCTCCCAGTGAAAGTGATACTACAGAGCTGGATTTTCTTGCTGTAACTGATTGGTTTACCAGATTTTGGTAAAGAAATAGATTGCATAGTGTTGTGACACATGATGAATCTACTAGTACACACCATAAAGCAACTCATGAGTGCAAAGTCATATTTTCAAACATTATTGAAAGAAGTGGTTTCATTTCACAGCAAGAGTTCAACTGTGACAAGGCTTTGTTTTTGAAAGATACCTTATAGAACATATATTACAAAGAAAGAGAATTTTATGCAAAGCTACATGCCAATGAAAGACCAGTTAACCTTACCTCTGTGTGTGAATGCTCCTGGAGACTGTAAATTAAAACCTCTCCTCATTTACCATCCAGAAAACCTCAGAGCATTTGAAACATTCATAAGAACCATCTTGGTATATTTTAGAGGCCACATTACAAGGGTTCAATGACCAAAGATCTTTTTCACTGAATTGTCTGGATGTTTTGCCCTACTGTGCCTCAAGGACAATAATCTTTCCCTCAAAGCCCATTTGGTCATGGAAAATGCTCCAGCTAACCCTCATTATTTGATGGAGCAATGTGAAGATGAGTGGGAGAATATTCCAACTGTTTTGATTGTTCACTGGTTGGAATAATGTTTCTAAACTAGTCAAGGAATATCACTGCAATGGAGCTGTTGTGGAGCTGGATATGAATCACTTCAATAACACAGTAATACCCAGGTACAGAAATGCAGGTTACAATAGTCAACCCTGGATGCCTTTTTTACAAAGAGGACAAAGTAATCTTTAACTGCAGTAGAATCTTCCGTTCTTACAGAAGAACCAGAAGAAACTGCACAAAAAGTGGCTAGGTGGGACAACTCTTCTACTTTCACCTCTTCTCTGTCTCATCCCTTCATGCTGAATAAATAGTCTGTATCTTAATGTTTATATGAATTATATATCAGAACATTTACATGGGAAAAAATTAATTTCCACATTGTAATGTTTGAATATGGGAAAACCTATTGACTTTCAAATGTTGATCTGTTATCTACAAAGAATTAAGGCTGACAACATTTACATGAAATTTTAAGCTTGTCTTAATGTTGAGAAAATCAATACCAGTAATTTTGTTAAAATAGATATCTCGAGACAAAAAAAAAAAGGTATTGTCAAATGGCTTCTTGACAATCCATGTCTGTGCCTTGATTTTGACTCCTGGTTATAGTCATTGCACTTCATTTCAGCCACTAGTTTCTTTTGCCAGAGAAACAGGAGGTTGATAGCATTCCAATTTGTATGTCTCCAGGTTTCAAGCTTTATCTCAGTATATCAGTTGTAATGTATAGTTTTATTTTTGTTTTAATTTGCTTAATTTTGTAATTATATTGTTTGGTGGTAGGGTGCCATGAGAGTAAAATTTATGTTAAACGCTTCTCTTTCTAATTGTTGATTGTATGACGTAATTTCTTTAATAGTTTGGTCTGAAAGAAGAGGTTGCATCTATTGCTCTCCAATACAGATGACATTGATATGATTGTCAATGTGTTACTTTAATATTTACTTAAACTATAAGGTAACATAGGTCCCTATTGTAGGCAAACACTTAAACCAAAAGCTTCTCTGTGGCTTCATCCTATTGTTGATCATTGATGACCAATTTTTGTGAACTTTAATATAGTTTGTCTTTACATTTAGGAGACTGTTTGTTTTTGATTTATGCATAAGTCCAGCAATTTTTACTGGGTTGGGGTTTATTGATTAAACTGAATGTGGCATTTGACTGATACTTTATAAACCCTAGAGAAATGAAAGGCAGGATCTGAGCATAGAACAAAAACTGCAAGGCATTTTTTTCCAAAAGTAATTATATTTTGGTTGTCATCAATTAATTTGGTAGACGTTCCCCTAAAAATCATTTCATTTTATTTTCGTAAACATTTTCTTTTTGTCTGTTTATTTGTATTTAATTTTTTTTCCTTGGAGCATTTTTACAATTTTGATTTCTGTTAATACTTTATCATGCAAGAATTTTATGAGTAAGGTTCCCAATAAAATTAATGACATTGAATTTTTACTCCTGTATAACTTTATGAAGCACTTTCAATGAACCTTACATGAAATATCCTCACTATATTTGAGGAGCATCTACTTTTATATAATGGGGAAGAATACATCTGTGATATTACAGCATGAACATTCAGGATATCTACCAATCAATGATCTCCCTGTTTTTTCTTCTGCTTAATTACATTTATACTCCCTACTGTATGACTATTTCATAGATATTTTTTTTATACTTTCTATTAATATTATAATAGTTTCCATCTGACTTTTGATTCAATGTTTAATGTAAGGTATACATTTTGTTTAGAGTTATTTGAATTTTGATATTTTGACATTTACAGTATAGCTGGAATCCTACCTCTTTGCCTCATTGCAACATCTTTGTCTTAATATACAGAAATTAATGTACCAAAGTTGTGGACTACAGTTTTGTACCTAGATAGCTACAAAGGGATACATATTTTTCAAAGAGAAAGTCATTGACCATAAAAGCTTTTCTTATATTTGTTCCTTTTAGCCTCTGACAGAAAAATGTAAAATATTACATCTACTACATCTCACAAAGTAGTACCACAGTCATTGGAAAATTTTCTGATCTGTAAAATAAAACATCTAGTGCAATTATGTGAATTGTACATCATCATCTTCATCATTGTTGTCATCAACATTTTCATCATCATCATCATCTAGCATCCACTTTTTTATGCACAAGTCAGATGGAATTTGTTGAGACAGATTTTCTATGGCTGGATGCCTTTCCTGTCACCAACACTCACCTACTTCCATGCAATGTAATAACATTAGATTTTAAAAATAAAGCTTGTTTCTTTTTCCTGAAAAATAAAACAAAATATAAATAAACATAAGAATTTTATTTTAGGTTTCATATTTATTTATTTATTGAATATTTTTGTGAATTCCTATTTGAAGCATCTTCTAGATGATTTGGCTGTCACATTTATGATTGAATCAACATTCCAGGATCAAGCAATGACTGCCAGAATATTTTAACAATATATCCAAAATGTAATGAATTCATTGTCATATGATTAGCTATAAATATACCTGGGGATGGCTGTCAGTATATCTTAAGCACAGGCATGGCTGTGTGGTAGGAAGTTTGCTTTCCAACCACACGGTTCCAGGTTCAGTCCCACTGCATGGAACTTTGGGCAAATGTCGTCTTCTATAGCCTCAAGCCAACCAAAGCCTTGTGAGTGGATTTGATAGATGAAAACTGAAAGAACCCTGTTGTATATAATATATATCTATGTGTTTGCATTGTTGTATCTGTGTTTGTGTGCCCCCCCCCCACACACACACCACTTGACAACCGATGTTGGGTGCTTACATCCCTGTAGCTTAGCAGTTTAGTAAAAGAGGTTGACAGAACAAATACTAGGCTTAAAAAAGAAAATATGTACTGGGGTTGATTCATTCAAGTAAAAATTCTTCAAGATGGTGCCCCAGCATGACCACAGTCTAATAACTGAAACAGGTGAAAGATAAAAGATATTGTTTTTTTTTCAGAAGCATAACACGATCCCAAAGAATGTATGTTTTAATACACACACACAGACATATATATGTATTTGTATTTCTTTCACAAGATTGGTAGCGACTTCTCTTCAAAATTGGCAAAATTTGATATCATGTTGTTTTCAAGTACCTGCAGAAAAAGGGTTTAGCCTTCAAAGACATTTATACTGCCATGCTCCATTAGGGGGTGATGCTTCTGTTTTATCAACAGTGTAAAAATGGCAAGCTAAATTTAGGAGGGGAAGGAAAAGCCTTCAAGAAGACCCAAGGTCTGGATGTCCTGCGACTGCCACTACTGAGGAAAACATTAATTGTATTCATCAAATGGTGATTGACTATAAATTAAATAGCCAATGAGAAAGTTGAGATTATTTTGTACAAGGAACTTGGCATGAAGGTTTCTGCTCAATGGGTACCATATCTTCCGACACCCGATCAAAACCACACTAGGCTGATCACATCACATTGTTTGAAGCAGATTCAGCTGGTTTCCTTAAATGCAGGATGAGTGTTGGGTTCATCACTTTGAGCCAGAGACACAGTGACAATCCATACAGTGGAAACACCCTTCCTCACCTGCTCCCTCTGTAGTGAAGGTGATGGCCTTGGTTTTTTGGGATGCAAAAGGCTTTGTGTTTGTTGACTATCTTCAAAAGGGCCACATCATTAATGGAAAGAACTATGCCAACTTGTTAAGACAGTTGTGAAAGGCTATCAAGACCAAATGCTCACAAAAACTGATGAAAGGTGTCTTTTTTCATCAGGACAATACTCCAGCACACAAATCCTTGGTTTCAACGGCTGCTGTGCATGACTGTGGCTTTGAACTGGTGATCACCCTCCCAATTCTCTTGATTTGGTCCCATATGACTATCATCTGCTCTCCAACAAGAAAAAACACATGGCTGGGAACCAATACCACTGTGATGATGTCATATCTGCTGTTCATGACTTTTTTGACCAACAGGATGAAAACTTCTTCACCAATGGGATCAAAGCACTACAACACCGATTGAAGAAGTGTATGGATTGCAAAGAGGATTGTGTTGTAAAATGAATCTCATTTGGTCACATTCAGCCTACGAACATTTCAGCCAACCCTTGTATATGGTTGATCCCTTCATCGATGGATTTCGTCTGAGCCCTCAATTTTAGAAGTTCTATTTCAATCTTCCTTTTTCCCGGTGCCTTTCTTTCCCTGAGGTGTCTTTGTGCCTCAGATTTACCTATAATGGCTTTGATCTAGAGTTTGTGGGGGAGAATTAACGGTGTCACATTGAGCCATTTTTCATATATATCCGCTTTGTTGTTGTTTTGGATCATCTTCCAAAAGGCAAACTTTCTATCTCTGAGTGATTTGTTCCGTTGTGGTAATAGGTGGTGTTTCATTTAGTATGTTGTTAGTGTAATGATCCCATATGCTGCCTCGTTCGGAGGTCCTTGATTCGCGTTGTTTAAGAAAAAATGT
>JARUKP010000457.1:0-11519 GCA_029874955.1 Octopus insularis | reverse complement strand
ATGACACATTCTACCAGTGTCCCAAGTTTGAAAGTGTTTCGTTAAGAAAATTACTGGTGTCCCCGTTTTAAAAAAGATCCGTTATTGCAAACTTTTTTTGCTTATTATTGGATAAGCTATTCTACTTGCAAGCAAAACAGGCTAAAAGACCAACTGTTCAATTAATTAACTTGATTTGCATTTTCCTTGAACTTCACTGAAGAATTTGTTTATTATTATTATTTTTCTTTGCTGCTACTTTTATTGAATTTTTGTTCCAAAATCAGACTGGACTCTATTTCCCCACAATCCATATAATATACTACACTCTGAAATTGCTACCTTATGCCACTCTATGCTTTGAAACTGCTACCTTATAGCACTCTACTTTGGTGCTTACTGGTGCAGTTTGTATGTTTATTTACATAATCTACTTGTTTTTAAATGAATATTTTATTGGCATTTTCCCATTGCAATAGCAACAGAGACATTGAACATTATTATGTTTCTGGAAATGCACAAAACAAAGTGAAGGAAGAAAAAGAAATAAGAGATCAGTCTATATAAAAAACCACACAAGTTCACAGAATACTTCATGTTCATAGAGATGATGATGGAGCTAGTCAGGAATATAAGAACAATTAGAAGTAGAGCAGCAGAAGACAGACAGTAAGAGGTAGCATCCATTGAATGTGAAACAAGTGAAAAGTATTCTACAATATTGGTGAATGGGCAAACAAAGTAGATGATTGTGATCAAGAATATTAGCTAACCAAGGGAAGAGATGAATGTCAACAGAAATGACATTTTCAAAATCCATATAATAGTATAACAACGAAAAGAAACCTTGGCACAGTCAGAAGTTTATTTTGTACATCTCCATAAACCATTAAACAAGAAGCATACAAGAAATTGGTTATGCTGTCCAGAAAGGAAGCCTGTTCTGTTTTCCATGCAGTTTTATGATTTCAGTTTAGTGGAAAGCAGTTTAATGAGTGGGAAAATATAAGCAATCTATTAGACTGAAGTGAAGGAAGTCTTCATATAAACAAGATTTAATTTCACTGTTGATGCACAAGAACAAAACTGAACATGTTACTTCCCAGCTTGTGAAAGAGACAAGGGATTAAACAAAAGTACTGACTTACATTTCTAGATCAAATTACTGAAACTGTAAAATTATAAGCAGAACAAGTCCTTTCATTTCATAGTAGTAACGAAACTATTGACTTTCTTCAACATGGAAATTACTTTGGATTGTCAGAACTACTGATCAAGTTTTACCCTTTTCTGGTAGAACATATAAACTCATGCAAACATAAAGGACATAAATCATAATTATCATAAAACTGAGGAATTCACCAAACTGATTGGATTTATCTTACTTAGTCACATTATCTGTGAACAGAAGAAAAGTAAGCATTATTGTGTATAGCTGGATTTTACTCTTGATATATTCAGATATGCATACTAGCTGGCTTTGGCTATATGCTATATTTTGCTGTCAGGGCTAGATTTGATTCAGCATGTAGATCAAGAGTGTTGGAACCTTTGAAATCTTCCTACTTGCAATTTTGCTTACATTCCCTTTCATGTCTGTTACTAATAATCTCCATGCTCAGAAAAATACTTGGCTTCTTGTTCAATACCATTTGATATCTTGCTTTCTGCACTGTCAAAACACTTTGAAAGCATATCAAAAGATGAATGGTGTAGTTAGCTTTCTTCAGCAATTACAGTCATCATTTACACCTGAACAGATTGCATAGGGACCATCAAATCTTGTCAACTCATATCAAGTAGAGAGTCTTGGGGAAGAATTTCAAAAGTTTACTAAACTGTTTAAAACTGATTTTGTTTCTCATATTAGTGCAAAACAAGAGCTTAGAGCTTTCCTACTAGATATTTGATAACTTTTTGAAACTTGTTTTCCAAATGTTACCAACTGCAGTGGAGAATACTTATGTTCAAAACTGAGAAAGATTAAAAATGAATTAATGTGTTCCATGGACAAAAGCTGATTGAACAACTCCACACTGCACTGTAATAAGCAATGAATATTAATTTTTATGTGATATAGAGATTTCCAGTATCATTAACAAAGTCTAGAAAATGTAGCTTTTAAATTGTAAGTTACTATATGAGTAAAAAAGATTTATATTTTACTCTTTATAACATGTGCTACAAAGCCCATAATAGCTTAATCCAGCCTTGCTAACTTGACTACCATATGATACATTATGGAAAATGCTATGATTACCAAACTTTACCCTCATATGATCAACTACTGTATGATGAAATGTGCAGTGGTGTCCATCAACCAATCAAAAGCACAGCATATCTAGTGAACTGGGGCCACAGATTGTTACTTATTTATTAGTTATTGTATGCAATAATTCTGTTTGATCATATTTAACTAAGATCATGTAACAATATCAGCAATAACAACTTAAGAAAAATAAATCACTGTTATAAACATATTCAACAACTTGGTGTTTTTCTACACCATCAGCCTCAGAAAAACAAGGTGAAGCAGATTATAAACCACCCTCAATCAAAATCTCTATTTGTATCCTGGACTCTTCAGAAGTTACCAGGTATTTAGTATCCTCCATAATGGACAAGCTCAACTTGCTTGAAATAGCAGCCAAATCTCTCAAATTACATCCTAGTGCCTTGAAAAAAGGAAGTACACATTAGACAATGTGACTGAATACACTAACCTTAAAAACAAGAGGGAATGGTCATGGCTGGAATGTTTTAGATCACAGGTCTGCTCTATCAGGGAAAATTTGTGATTAAACAATAGAAATAACAATTCTGAGCAGTTCTACTTCAAAGGTGAGTAGTATGAAAGATATCCACTGGTAAAAGCAGTTATTCCAACAAAAAACTATTTTATCTATAGAATAGAAAAAGACAAGTAAAATCAATTAACAAACTACTGAAAACAGTTCACTCTGTTAACAGGATTTGTTATAAACAGCAGTGTCATCCTTGAAAACAGCAGAGTCACTCATGGCATACAAAGTGTGTTAGCTTAGTCTCTCTCTTATTGTCTGCAGTTCAGTTCGCTTCTGTTGCTAAAACCAAGTTAGATGTTTACAAGGTGCTTGTATTTCCAACACTGCTTTACAGAGAAAAAGCTAGGACATGGCATAAAACAAATGATTTTCGTAGCTTTCATATGTATTACTTGTACAATCTATGGTACTTCATGCAGCAATAAGTTTAGGAACATCTTTGTCCAGTGCAAACTGAGTGGAATCAAAATTTCTATAACACAAGCACAGTGCAGATAAGACATGAAGAACATATGGGACAGTTGAGAATAAACCCAAGTAAATCCTGGGGAAATATGAGACACCCAGTCTCGATGAGTGGGTTTTTGGTTCAGTTTCAAAGAGAAACTGAAAGAAAACATAGCATGGTAAATGCTCATTCTTGTGACTTGTACTCACTAAACTGGGAAGCCTTTTTTAAAATTATGCACCATTATTTATGTGGAGTTAAAAATGCAGAACATAATTATGAAGTGAGATAATTCAGCATTGCAGCATGCCTCAATAGTTATGTTCATGCATGTATGTACTACATGTGGCTTTCTAGGTAGCACTAGGGCTGAACTGACTATGCTTGTTGCTATAGTCTTAATGGCACAAATAAGTAGGCCCATCTGGTAATATTACAAAAACACAACACACACACACAAAAAAACCCAATTAACAAACATCTGTGAGTTAGCATTGTCTCACCAAATACCATATTATTGAATATGATTTGTAGTTCTTGATAGTGTCAGCTTAATGTAAACGTGTGTATTTGCATGTATGTATGTGTACCATGTTTGTATGCATAAAATACACATAGACAAACAAATAAAATACATGTTTAGGTTAATATTAGTTGTTCCAAACCCAAAACAAAAATTGTTTCATTTAACAGCAGAATTGATAGAGTTAAAGCAGAGTAAAATATTGTTCATATAAAACTGGAAATGCTCATCCATGAGGAGAAAAATGCAGAAAATGAAGCATGTTTAGTGGTAATCTTGTATCTCCACTATCCCACCGACAGATGACATCAGTTACTTAGACTGACATCTGAAGGTTGGTTAAGTAACAAATGTCAATAAATTAACAAATAGATGAAATGTTAACCACAGAACTTTGACATGTACAGACTTAATGTTGCACAAGTTTATACTCTATCTCTATGATAGCTTAAAGATGTCCATTGTGAAGATGTGCAGACAGATGAGATGAAATCTACTCTTGTGAACATCATGAATAGACAAGAATTTCTCTTCATCTGAGAGGCAGCTTTCTCACTTATGGATATTAATTACATAGTTTCCCACGGAACTATATCATAGTCTGCTTCTGAGGAGTTGGTTAGTGGACCTACTTTCAGAATACGTTCCCGCTGTCGTTCACATTTGGGACACTGGTCTTTCTGGTTCATACAGCTTTTATGGTAAACAGCTTTACACTGTTCACACTGAAATAAAAATTAGAACATTATTATCCAATGGGAACATAATGAGTCTCTTTCAATAATGCAAAGACTCAACTACAGCAATAGTGTACTTCAACTCTCTCTAGTCTAGAATAATATATAAAAATTAAAATCCTCAAATTTGCTCCAAATTCTTGACTTCACAATCATTTATAATCCCACAAACATAACATAGCAAAAAAATGTATCCTTAAGACAATGCCTTTCTCTTAATGGGCTAGAAAATACTTTAGCTTTGATCAACTACCCTTTACAAAGTTCAAGAAAAATCCTATTATTCTCACATTTGGGAAGGTGCTACTGCTTCACACACACTTTCTTGACCAACCATCTGAATTATTGGCAAAGACTTACTCACCAATACACTATAACGTCTGGTTCAGACACACTGAGTCCTTTTTGCTTATTCTATAGCTTCTATGAACTATTTAGTTGCACACCTGTACCCAGGCTCATCCAACACATTCTTCTCTTAATATACTCTTCTTTCAGCTTGTCCTGATTCTGTATTAACCACTGTACCTATTTCTTTTACTCAAGCCCTCAAGAATTCACTTCTCACTGATGTTTTCCTGATAGATTTGACTACATAAATCTAATCAGTCTTGGATTACTTTTCAAAACACTTCAATCATTTGTTCAAGGATATGTTGTTTCTTCTGTCTGACAATCCTACAACTTTTACAATACAGTTTCACAAGTTCTGTAACACCTCCATCTCATCTCAATGTATCTGTCTCTCTGTCATTCATTCTCCTCCATGTGTCTCACCCTGCTAAATCTTATACTAGGTAATAGTTTCGTCCTGACTAAACTATAGAAAATTATTGAGTAAATAATTGATTATAGATAGATTTATGATATTTAAATCAACACTAATGGCTCCATATAAACAAAAGGTATCAGCTACTTTTACCCTAAAATTGGTTACTGGTTCACACTTACTCGGTATGTTGTGTCCATTTCAAAAGGATAAATAACTTGGGCATTCTTGCAAATTTCACAGATGAATCCTTTTTGGCTGCAAAGGCCACACTCATATACATGTTTGCTAGCTGTTTTCAGTAATTTCTTCAGTGACATTTGTAGCTGACCACATTGAATTTGTAAGAAATCCTAAAAATAAAGTTTCATAGAAAATAATTATAAAAGCTACGGATAAATTATGATCTTTGAAATTATTTGGCAACATTAAGAGAGAAAACAATGATATCAATGTGATGGTGGTGGTGAGGATGATGATGACATACAGCTATTTTCCTAAGACAAGATGGACTTTAATCATTATTAAACTGAAAATGTGATGCTTAGTATGATGTTAAGTCATGGATAAACAAATATTAATTTCTTGTTCAGAATGCTTCATGCAATTAGATTGAGATTATTAGGTAAAGGCACAATTCTAAACAACATACCTTGTATTCTTTCATTTCAAAATTGCAAAGAAGTAAAATTTTTCTTTCTCTTCATTATCAACTTAGAAAATAAAGTCAAATGTATCTCTATCAACTTCAACAATTAGTATTCAATTGTTTGATTAACTTGCTCACTGAATTCCATAGACACTTATACTCTTAACCCTTTAGCATTTAAACTGATGACATCAGGCAAAATGTTGTACATATTTTATGCTCAAACTGTCAAGATGTAGCCTTTCACACCTACCTTACAATGTCAGTCTAAGAATAAACAATCACATAGTTGAAATTTCAAAACTATGAAACAATGCATGATGAATTCAAAATAATGTGAATAAATGAGCATTACATTTGACAGAGTAATCTGAATGCTAAAAGGTTAAATGTAATCCTCAAATAGAATCAGTGTGAGAGAATGTGACAAGGCTAGAAAGTTGGATTACAGGTATCATCCATGCAGGGCTTCAAAACAGTTTCTACCTTAGCAGTTTCCTTCACAAGGCTTGACTCAACTTAAAGCTAAGGCAAAAGACACTTGTCTAAGATGCTATGTAGCAAAGGGAAATATCTCAGGATATCATGATTATGAAGTGAACTTCATGACTATTCCTTTAGAAAAGAAATGCCCCCACCATTCAGTTAAAGCTTTACTTTTTCTCTTTGTAAAACTGCATAATCATTTTAGATATCACTGATTCAGTTTTACAATTTCAAACATGAAGATGATGTGTTGTGTTAGTAGAGATTTTGTTCAGGTTGAAAACAGAACTGAAAACATTGTGTTCAAAATCTGACAACTGAAAGAAATACATTCCAATTAAAATTACCGTTAATCCATTTGACTATATCAATACCTAACATAGCACCAAAGCTGCTAATTAACATTTTAACAAAAAATAAGGTGTTATCAAGGTTTTCTTTACTCAGGATGAAAATATTTCCCACTTAATATTTAGTTTCATTACCCTCTTCTTTCACTAGGATATACTTTGCTTTCCATTCTTCTGGGGTTAATAAAATGTCCAGACATTGTTGTTGTTTAGATCTGATCTAGCAGACCCAAGATCAAAAGCAATCCAGTCATAAGCATCTTGTCATTTTGTACATTAAGAACATCATTGTTCAATGTGTTTTTCTTGTAGGATGTGATTTAAAAGAGATTTGGTAGCCTTTACTAATGGGTTGAGCAACCACATAAAGTTTTCCCCAGTGACTTGCATAAAAACCAGCAATATACTTAGGTTAAATCTATCAACTATCTTTCAAATCCTTCAAAATTTGGAATTTTATTTTTGTAAAAAAAGTGATCAATATTTCCTGGTTGAATCCTAAATTGATTTTCACTCAAAATCAAAGTTGGTGCTGCTACATGCTCCAGTGTCTGGAGCTATTTCACTTAGAAATATCTTAGACAATATTCACAAAATAGTCATTTGACAAAGACTTACTTCCCAAAACACTTCCAACCATTTGTTCAAGGTTATGTTGTTTCTTCTGTCTGACAATCTATAACTTCTACAATAGAGTTTAACAAGTTTTGTAATACTTCCATCTCAACTCAATGTTTCTGTCTCTCTGTCATTCATCCTCCCACGTGTCTCACCCTGCCGAATCTTACACTAGGTGATAGCCCGTTCCAGTTGTCTCTGGAACTCTCTCCCTAACCATATGTTTTCACAAAGGTATTAGCCTGCAAAAGTTTACGCTAAACATCAGCTGCATTGATTTAATTATCATGAGAGAGTCTGCAAATAAACCTCATCACTTCTGACTACATAATCATTAATCATAATCATTTCATGAATCTCTCTACACTTGTTTGGATTGGATGAGTTTTTTCCAGCACAGTGTCTCACCACTTGCTGTGGTCCACTGTCACCTCTTTTGTGAGCTTTAGCATTCTGGGACCAGCTTTCACCACTTCTTTCTATAACATCCTCTTCTGCAGGCTCTTTTTTACACAGACCACTTACCATTTCTTTACTTGACTGTCATCTGTAATATACATCACATGATCATGCCACCACAATCTTTTCTTTTGCATACTTCAGATGATTCCTTTTATCTAATTATTTTTCTCAGCTAATTTGTGCATTTAATGCCCATACCAAATTGCACTATAGTATCTGTCTATTCAGAGAGAGAATTCCTTCACTACTAGTAGAGGTAATATCTATCCTGAACTTTTTCCACACCATCTTCATTCTGGTTACTCTATTTTTGGAATATCACTTGCACAACTGATTAAGTCAATTAAATATCAGAAGTAGCTAACAATTTCAGGAAAGCCTTTTGAACATGATGTGATGTTTGGGTGTGATGTGCAAGGTAAGTGGTACTCTTACTGCTAACTACTGAGAATCAGTAAGAAAGTTTAATGAATGTAATTATACTATCTTTTTTCTTTTTAGCATATTTGTTGAAATATATTACTTTTATTTCCCTTAATTTTGAAAACAATGATGAATTTAGTAAAATAGTGGTCATCATAACATAAATTTGAAATTTTAATGGACGGTTTTAATTTTAATTTAGATAGGTAGTTTGTCACATCAAACCAGGGGCAGTCTCAGGTGGTTTGGTACCATATGGTTAAAATATGTTATCATGACAAACAATGGTAACAAAACACTTACTATTAATGAATATAAATGGACATCTTCGTACAAGTACTCTTTTGGCCAAAATGACTGACGAAACTTTTCAGCTTCAGTCTTCTTGCAAGTAAAGAGATAAGAGCTGAGATGGGACAACCGGATACGAAGAAGCTGGAAACAGAAGAAAGAGGTGATTAGTAAAGTACAGTGAACATTAAGTTAAGGTATTGTACTGTAGACCATAGGGTCAATTATTATTGGTTTATAAACACAAATAATGGTGAGAAGGCATGTGACTTAGTGGCTACGGGTGTTCAGCTTACAAACATAATGTCATGGTTTAATTTCTGGACCAGGATGCCTGCCTTGACTTTGAGCAAGGCAATTCATTTCATATCACTCCAGTTTACCCAGCTGAAAATGAGTGCTCTTTTTCTCTCTAACTGTCACATCCTGGATGTTCTGTTGGATCAATGGGTGGGAAAGTTTGGGGTGGGGTTATATCTGCTTGAAACTACATAGACACCTAAAATAAGTACTGAAAGCATGGTACATGTTATCAAACCATTCTCATTTCTAAGTGATGGCTGGCTTTAAAAAAACATAGTGAGAAAGAAAATATTTTGAGCCCCAATTATTGGTATTATCATTATTTTTTTAAAACTAAGGCAGCAAGCTAGTAGAATCATTAGTATGCTGGGCAACATGTTTAGTGACATTTAGTTCTGAGTTCAAATTCTGCTGAGGTCAACTTTGTCTTTCATCCTTTAGCGGTCAATATTTTAAGCACTAGTCAAGTACTGGGGTTGATGTATATTAATTAATCCTCTCCTTCAGATCTTCAGGCCTTATGCCTATGGTAGAAAGGATTATTATGTTTATCATTGTAGTGTGACTGAAGACTTGGTCTTTGGATTTGCCAGTGCTACATTAATGGCAATAATGTCTGTTAATTAATCACCTGTAAATGGAGTAATAACAGACAATAAGATACTTGTGAAGAAGTTCACAAGTATCTTACAATGAGAAGGTGAGTAGCCTATGAGTTAGTGATTAGTTCTGGTTTCCAGGGTGTCATTTGGATGAGAGTCAAATCTCTTCTCAAGATAGAATACCAGTTTACTTACAGATCATAATTGCTTACAGATTTGTTAGTTGGATCAATGAAGAATTAACAGTTCTACTCCAGACACATAATAAAATGTCTATAGTTGAATATGAACTCAGGGACTATGTTACTTATGTTACCCTCTTAGATACTGAATTTTATACATATTAAATGAAAGTGGTACCAAATCAAGGTTATAATTTTGATGAGTTACCGTTTAGAAAATACAGCTGCTACAATGCCAAGGGATATTTTAAAATTTACTCTCCATTTTAGCTGCTCTTTCTCAATATTTTTTAATGGAACTGAAGGAAAGAGAAGCACATCATATGTTTTAAGGTGAACAGGATAAAATTAGTAGATGTATTAAATCATAAATGTAACAGGGTCCAATTTTAGCAATGGATAACTTCAATTTCTCACACTTTATACAGAAATGAGAGAGAACCATACATGTTCTTATTGATACAATCTAGCTCTGTTGGACTGAACCTTATAATTACACCATGTTTTATTATATGGTCATGATGGTGGTAGAGGTGGCAGCTGATTTTCCAACTGAACCAAGGAAACTATGCTTCCATTGAATTTTCAAACTGCTGATGCTATCTATTGGTCCAGAAGTGTTGTCATTTTATATACAATAATGTCTCATGTAAAAGTTTTATAACTGATTGAAATGTAACCATAGCACTTGATTCATGTATATATAGTAAATCTAAATTTAAACAAAAGTGGAATTAATTAAAATATTGTTTTAAAATATCTTGACACTAAGTAGCATATAACAGTTTTGCTTAAATCTTTCTGTAGTAGTTTTCAGTTTACTCACAAATTTTATTCCATTAAACTTGCATTACAAACATGTTTACATGTGGGCATGGATGACAGTGTAACCATACATTACACTACAGCAAAGCAGATACACACATAACCAACTCCAATAAAAGAACACAGAAAGATTAGGTTACAAGTAGCAAAAGTTCAAAATAAAACACTAAAAGGCAGAATATCTCTTCTGCCTCAAATCATAATGCTTGTCTCTTCCTCACCTTGACATCTCTCATATCAGCAATATAGTCATACAATTCAGGATTAACCTTTGCAATGTCAATCAAAGGATATTCTTGGATTTCTTTCAGGAATTCTAGATTCTTTACAGACACTGAAACAAGAGAGAATAAAACTATTTCTTTCAAACAATTCAAGTATGTATGAATAATCTGTGTAGATCAACTCCATAGCAAAATGCTATGAAGGTTTAATTACAGAATCCACTAACTTCAATAGCTGTTAAAGAAGAAACTCAAAGGCACTGGAAAGATTACAGATGATTTGAACCTGCATTTACATTTTCATTTGTTTATTGGGATGTTTTGGTAGGGTGTTTGAGGCTTCACAATTATACGATCAAAACCAATCAGGGATAACTACACTTGTGTCTTTTCTAGAGTGAGTGAAATACAGATCAGTGATGTAAGGCCAAATAGCTGCGAGGATAAGGTGTTAGACAACAAACTACATAAATACATGACAGAACCATGTATTTATACCTTTCTACGACAATGATGACATTGTATCTCTGTTCATTTGAAGAAAAGCCTTTAAATCCACATCAGAAATATGCACACACACACACACACATACATACATACAGGCAAAAGGTAAAAGTGGAAACAACATGGAAGTATTCAGTTCTATATTTAAGTGATGAGGAATTATGTACATTATTTCGATTTAATGGATATTTGTCCTCATCTTGTTTGTTGTTAACACAATGTTTCAGCTGATATACACTCTAGCCTTCATCAGGTGTCTTGAGGAAATTTCGAACTTGGGTTGTCATTCCTAAGGTATTTTTTGATGTTATCATTATTATTATTATTATTATTCAGTAGT
>JARUKP010000456.1:0-11522 GCA_029874955.1 Octopus insularis | reverse complement strand
CTTAAGTTTAACTTACACTATCTGATCATCATCACGAAGAATTAAAGACGATTCCCATGGCGGTATTAAACTTCCTTTTAACGTGAGAATAACTTTTCCTTTAACGTTATTGTAAAACCTGCTATTTATCTGTTGTTGTAAGTGATTCACACAAGGCATTTTCTGATGATCCACGAGAAACCAACATTGATAATTATCGATATCATTGAATTTGAGAGAAATTCGAGTACTTGGATATAGCGCCATATTCACATATATTTACTTACTCTCAGGAAAAAGAAGAGTTCTACATTATTTTGGTTTTTCGTATATTGCGTTTGAAAACGTATTAAAATGTTTTCAATATAATTAAAAATAAAATTCTATTTATAAATAATAATAATTTAATCATCTTTAGTACATATTTATTTATATAATTAAATTTTATCCCCGCAGTTGCTGTTGTCTCTGTGGCGCAATCGGTTAGCGCGTTCGGCTGTTAACCGAAAGGTTGGTGGTTCGAGCCCACCCAGGGACGCAGGTCTTTTTTTTTAATTTGGTTCTTGCATAATGCTTATTCTTTAGTAGTTTTTCTATAATGTGTAGTCAGTTTTTAAGCATTCATCTTTGTTATTCTGATCTATGATGTATAAACACTAATGCTTGATTGCAGCTTGTGATGACAGTAGTATTAGCATTTGAGGAAGAAGTGGTGAGGGTGATTTGTGGGTATGGTCTGCAAAGCGGAAGAGGGATTGCTGCGAAAGAGCCATTCTTTGATGAAATGGTGAATGAGTGGGACTTACAAAAGGTAGATGAATTGGTTTTGGCATGGGTGATTTTAATGAACATGTTGGAAAATGGCTCCAGGGTTTTGAGGGTGTGCATGGAGGAAACAGAATTGGGAAGAGAAATTAGGAAGGAAGGATGCTGTTGGAGTTTTGTGATGAGAAAGAGTTGTGTGTGGTGAATATGTGGTAGTGACTTTCAGTACAGGAGGGAATGAGACAGAGATTGATTCATGTTGGTTGGCAGAAAAAATCTGAGATGTGAAGACAATACCAGGGGAGTTGCAGTACAGACTGGTGGTTGCTGACTTGGATAAGAGGAAAGTTAAGAAGCATGTGAGAAAGGGAATGGCTGAGAGGAGAAAGGTGTGGAAACTGAAGGAAGAAACAAGAGCAAGGTTTGAAGTAAGAGTAGGGGAGTTGGTAAGCATTGATGCACTGGATTTGTGGAAGTCTTTTAAAGAAGGGGTACTGAAGGCATGTGACAAAGTGTGTGGAAGGATGAAGGGTAGGAGTGATCAAGGAGATATGTGGTGGTAGAACGAGGAGGTGAGGGATGCTGTAGCAAGGAAGAACGGGGTGCGCAGAGCTTTATGTAATAATAGGACTGAGCAAATGAAAGCTAGGTATAACGTGCAAAGAGGATGGTTGCGAGATCTATGAGGAAGGAGGCTGAGGAGAGGTTGAGCGGGCTGGATGAGAACCCAGATAGTGTTTAGGTTTATTAAATCAATGAAAAATGATGGAAGAGATGTTGAGGGAGAGTGATGGAGGGTTGAATTTTAGTGAGATGGACAGGGAAGAGTTTGGAAGGAGCACATGGAGGGAATTATGAATGAGGAGAATGAATGGGATCAGAGGGTGGAAGTTGCTGTGGTGAAGGGGCCAGTGGAGAGGGTTAGTTGGGAAGAAGTAGTGGAGGCAATGAAGGAAATGAAAACAGGAAAGGCAGCTTGTCCATCATAATAAGTGTGGAAATGATAACCACAAGTGGAGAGATAGGGATTGTTGTGATGATGGAGCTCTGCCAGGGCATGCTGGATGGAGGAAGAATGCCAGATGATTGGGCGCTAAATGTGGTGGTACCTATCTTCAAGGGGAAGGGGATGTGATGAGTTGTGGAATGTATAGAGGAGTGAAGTTATTGGAGCATGCAATGTAGATAGTGGAAAGGGTGTTGGAGAGAATTTGGAAAGGGGTGGATGTGGATGAGATGCAATTTGGTTTTATGCTAGGAGGTGGGGGACAATAGATGCAGTGTTCATTGTAAAGGGATTGCAGAAGAAATACCAAGATAAGGGGAAGGAGTTGTACATGTGTTCTGTTGATCTGGAGAAGGCATTTGATATGGTTCCAAGGAAGGTGAGCGGGCATTGAGGAAGAGAGGTGTACTAGAAGTAACAGTGAGAGCAGTGATGAGTTTGTATGAGGGAGTAAAGACAAGAGTTAGAATTGGATCAGAGCTGTAGGAGGAGTTTGTGGTGAAAGTTGGTGTGCATCAGGGATCTGTGTTGTCACCATTGTTGTTTGCAATAATGGTTGATGTGGTGATGGGGAGTGCAAGAGAGGGACTGCTAATGGAGATACTGTAAGCAGATGACCTTGTTCTGATGAGTGAGATGATGGAGAAGTTTTAGAAATGGAAGGAGACATTTGAAATCTGGGGTTTAACGGTAAACCTCAGGAAGACAAAGGTGATGGTGAGTGGGGTGGAAGGAGAAGTGTTAGTGAGTAAGGTGGATTCATATGGTGTATGTGGGAGGAGGGTAATGGCAAATGTGGTGTTGTGTACATGATGTGAGAAATGGATTCATGGTAGATGTATGAAAATGAAGGTGACCCCAAGACTGGCAAAAGAGTTTGTGGAAGATGTGAGAAAGGTGTTGAAGGGATGGCGAAGTCAGTGGAAACACTATGTGATAAGGTGGAGATGGTGAGGGTTTTGTTATTTGGGAGATAGGGCTGATGTAAAGCAGCTGTGACAGCAAGAGCAAGACTTGGCTGGGTGAAGTTCAGGGAATGTGGAACATTGCCATACGAGAAAAGATTCTTATTGAAGATGAAAGGAAAGGTCTTTAGTTGTGTGAGAACTGTAATGCTGTACAGGAGTGAGACATGGTGTTTAAGGGAGAGAGAGATGACAATTTTGAGAAGGACTGAGAGAGCAATGGTGAGAGAAATGTATGGTGTGAGGCTGTTTGATAAAAGGAGGACTGTGGACTTGATGGGGAAGCTGGAATTGGAGGAATCAGTGGAACGGCTGGCAAAGGCAAATGGAGTGCAATGGTATGGGCATGTGTTGAGGAGAAGATAGGTCGAGATGGCTTGAGAAGGGAGGACGCCTACAACTGGGCAAGATAGCAAGATGGTATAAGGGTGGTTGCTATGGCATTGAGGTAGATTCAGCAACCCCATTAACAGGGACAAAACCCGGATTCAAAATGATGGATGAAGATGAGACTGTAACAAAATTGGTTCAAGTGAATAGCCCTACTTTATGTATGCAATTGTAGATTGGAGAGCAGGAGAGAGGGCATGTACCTTTGGTAGTCAAGGTAATCCTGGATTTGTGGGGTTTCTTGATTGGCTCTATTTGGAATTTCTATATTAGGAAGACTGCATCATTCATGTTGTCACATGCTTTGTATACTCTAAATACTTTTGTCACATTTCACTGTCTTTTCCATTTCTTTCTCCCCATCCTTTATGTAAATCCCCACACAAATTGTCTGTCCTTGTGATGTCCCCTCCATTGAAGCCCCTGTGCTTAATAAAAGAATTATCATTGTTATTCAATAGTCTTTTCATCACGTGCTTTCACTGCACTACTGAGTGGAGCTCTTTGTGCCTTGGGTATGTGCTGTGGTTTGTTGTGATGCTGTTATTGTTACTGTATTGAAAGTGTTTTACATAGGATGTGTGCAGTGCTTAGTAGTGATATTTTCTGTGTGTTATATATATTTGTTAGTCTTGGTGATTTTGTTATGTATTTGTCTGAATATTTTAATACTATTTCAGCTTAAATGTCTCTGACTTTAATCTTGCCTTTCATCCTTTTGAGGTGAATAAAATAAGCACCAGTCAAGTACTAGGGTCAATGTAATCAACTAGCCCTCTCTCTTCCACAGATTTCAGGCCTTGTGCCAATTGCAGAAAGAATTATTTCTATTATTACTTTTTACCCATCCTTCTCTTCCTTGTCAGTCATCTCCTTTCCACTATTTCCCCTATCTTTCATACTTATTACCCCTCAACACTTGTTCCTCATTGTATTCACCCTCTCGCCATTTCCTTTCACTAACCATCACTCTGGTAACCTCTACCCACTCTCACACCCTATTCACTTTGTATGTTGAGGGTCCACCATGACACCTCAACACTACTATTTTATCTCTCTTAACAGCTCCACCCTCTCTTCTATAATGTTAGTGGTTGCGTAGTTACTTGACTGTAAGAAACCTGTTCTATTCTAACCCCTTCTCCCATGTTAACCTGTCATCCCTTGCATAAAGCCATCTCTCTCAATAATGTAACCTCACTCAGTCTTGCAAGTTGCATGGTAACCCCACTAGTGCTGGTGCTATGAAGAAAGTACCCAGTACACACTGTGAAGTGGTTGATGCTTGGAATGGTATCTAGTTGTAGAAACCATGCCAAAGAAGGCATTGGAACAAGGTGCAGTTTTCAGAATTGGTATCCAGTCAAACCATCAATCCTATGCAAGCATAAAACACAGACACTATATGATGATGATGCTGAAAATGATGAAATCTGCATCTTATATCATTTAACAATAATGATGAACAAAACAATAACATCAAGATTTTCTTTCTAAAATTTATTAAATAGTAGAACTGTACATGAATATCATAGGAATGAATGAATGAATATTCTGAAGAAATTGTAATTAATCTCCAGATTGATTGGGAAAAAAAAAAAAAAAAAAATTCAAGTGAGAATCAAACAGTTCAGTCCATTTCTCTGGAACACTGGTATCTCAAATTAATAATTTCTCGATATTTTGCTGAATGGCCTGGATCTGTGATTTAAGCTGTGAACCTTCATTAACTGTCACTGAACAAGCGATTACAGATCTTGATACACCACAAGCACGTCCAAGAGCTACAATCATAAAGAAAAAGAGGTAAGTGTCGAAGTAAAAGATGGTTGACAAAGTAAAGAAATTCTAATACCTATAATGATAAAAGTATGCATGATCACAACATAAGATGTATTACAGTGGCTGAGCTGTTAAAGTGATAAGCTATTGATTGAAAAAAAAATAATGAATTCAAGCCTACTATTGCGAGTGATGTACAGAACTCCTAAGGATATAAACACTTTGTTAAAAGAGAAAATGTGCTCCAACTGCAAGTTGAGCATCCAGCTGTATTCTATTATTTTATTATTTGTTTCAGTCATTTGACTGTGGCCATGCTAGAGCACCACCTTTAGTTGAACAAATCGACTCCAGGACTTATTCTATCGGCCTCTTTTGCCGAACTGCTAAGTTATGAGAACGCAAACACACTAACATTGGTTGTCAAGTGATGATGGTCGGACAAATACAGACACACAAACATATACATAAAGAGGTTGGACAAAATAAGGGAAACATCTAGCATTATAATTTTGAAATATCTATAAAACTGCCAAAAGCTTGTTTATTTTTGTTTTTTGATTAATTATTAGTGTCAATACGTTTTGCTAAAATTGCTGTTTCTTTTCAGATATCATCAGAAAAAAGTAATTAAAATTCATTAAAATGACAGATCTATCGGACATTCAAAGAGGTTAAATTGTTGGTGCTTGTATGGCAGGGGCTACAGTAACGAAAACAACCGAAATGTTTGCTGTCTCAAAGAGGGAAAACCTCATCAGAACAAGACTCTGGAAGAAAACCAAAACTGTCAGATAGGGACTGTTGGACTCTTACGCAAATTGTTCGGATTTCTTGGAAGGGCTGCAATCAGAAAACCACTACTTTCAAAAACAAATATTGCAAAGCGTTTAAAGTGGAGTAAAAACCTACAGAATTGGCCCCCTAGAACAATGGAAGAATGTTATTTTCTTGGACAAGTCATCCTTTATTTCCAACCACTGGCCAAGTATATGTGTGGAGACAGCCAAAAGAAGCATTTGACCCAGGCTGCCTTCTTCCAGCTGCTAAACATCAAGGAGGATATGTGATGATCGGGAAGGGGTGGGGCTAAATATCGGAAATCCACTGGCCCAATGGTTTCCCTTCATGGCAGAATTAATAGTCAAGACTATTTAAGCATTTTATCTCATCAAATTCATCCTGTGGTTGCGGAACTGTTTCCAGAGGGAAACGCAATCTTTCAGGATGATAATGCACCAATCCACACAGCTGTTACTGAATGGCACGAGGAACATTCTAGTTAAGTAAGTTGAACATCTTATCAAGCCACCATAGTCCCCAGATCTCAGTATTATTGAACATTTATGGTGCATTTTAGAAAAACAAGTAAAGAGTCGATATCCTCCACCATCATCACTACAAGAACCGGAGACTGTTGTACCTGAAGAATGGACAAAAATTCCTTTGGAAACAATTCAAACTTTGTATGAGTGCATACCTTGTACAATTCAAGCTGTAATTGCTGCCAAGGCGGTCCTACCTCATATTAAAATAAAATTTGTTCGAAATCTTAAGGTGTTTCCATTATTTTGTCCAACCCCTGTATGTGTATATATATATATATATATATATATATATACACGATGGGCTTCTTTCAGTTTCTGTCTACCAAATCCACTCACAAGGCTTTGGTCAGCCCAAGGCTATAGAAGACACTTGCCCAAGGTGTCACACATTGGGACTGAACCTGGAACCATGTGGTTGGTAAGCAAGCGACATACCACTCCTGCACCTATGTACATTAATTTTGTAAATCAGATCTCTTTTTTGTTCTTCTGCATTAACACTGCAATATACTTTTCATTCCACAAAATCATTTTAATTTAAGGCCATTCATCACCACCATTTTAAGTCCACTTTCTACAGTGAAATGGGTTGGATGTGCTGTCACAGCTAGTTCTAATATGGAGTTACTGCCCTTCTAGATGATTGGAAGTCTACATTTCATCCGTGTGTTCTCTTTTGGGCTTGGTTAACATCTTTCCTAACATCAACCACTAAACATAGTATACTGGGCACATTCAATTGTGATACCAATGCTAGAAAGATTGCCACGTTCTTGACAGACTAAAGAGTCCGCTTAACCATAAACTGTCTCTGCTTGTTTGACAACCACTTTACAAAGTGTATTTAATGCATTTCATTGTAGCATCAGCACCAGTGAAGTTGCTTGGTACCTCACAGCATAAAAGGGTTCTCACTACTCTATTGTTGTACCCATTCATTCAAGGCAATATAACCCAGCAGGTGATGACAAAACAAGGTGACTGAAATAAGTCTGGCAGAGGAAAGATTGATACAAGAGTGTGTTGACTTTATAAAATAATCTGCAGTGCAAATGTTGATTAAGTGATGAGGAAATAGGTAACACCCAGCCACTTTTGAGGTTAAAGGTAGTAGTGACATCAAGCAACACAAGAATCTTTGCAATATACAATTCCTGTCCTTTCAACTGACTGATCACCAGTGATACTGTCTCATATTTAGAAGACAAATGACATCAAGTGATTGGATCCAATAATAAAAATAATGAAAGGTATTGTCCTTACCTTGTTTAGACCGTACAAATACATAAGGAACATTCTGGAAGGAAAGGAAAAAATGAACTTATTAATTAGATCAACATTTAATTTAATAAGATAAAAAAGAAAATGATGGGTGTTGTGAGAAGCAGGTATGGCTGTATGGTCAAAAAATCTGATGTAGTTTTGGGTTTGATCCCAGTGCGACACCTTGGGCATGTAGCCTTGGGTTAGCCAATGCTTGGTGAATGTAATTTAGTAGACAAAAACTGTATGGAAGCTTGTATCAGACATAAATGTGCATGCATGTATGCATGTATACATACACACAGGCACAGGTAAGGTGTGTTAGCTTTGTTAGCTCAGGGTTTGTTGTGTATAGTGTATTAGTCATTGCTCATAACCAATATGATTTCAGTTTGTGCAGAATGTTTTCTTAATTCTCCAAGCAATAGATTGACAAAGCAACAGAGATATTCAATGTCTGCAAGCCATGAACGATGTGACCTGCATCACCACAATTTTAGTGGTTTGTGTGTTATACTGTCACTTGCTTAACCCTTTCGTTACTGTATTTATTTTGAGATGCTCTGTGTTTCTTTCAATTACTTTAAATATAATAAAGAATTTAGTAAAATAACTTAGTTACCATTCAGCTAGTGTCAGGAACATATATTGTGGCTAAGGTTTGGTGGAAGATTTTAATTAAAACCATAAGAAAACAAGATATTTGTACAACAGAGCCAGAGCCGGTTTCAGCCAGGTTGGTATCAAAAGAGATTGCAAAGAATGCATTTGACAGATACGAGACATTGTTGGAGAAAAATGTAAATGGAATGACAATGGCATAATTACCAAAAAGAAAGAGGCATGGGAGTGCTATTATGAGTGTCTGTTGAATAAAGAGCAGAACTACCCCAAGTAAAACCAACAGAGGAATTATTCATTAAAGCTAACAAGGAAGATATCTGCTCCATCAACGATAGCATTGAAATGCTAAAGATATCAAGTAAGTAAATCATGTATTGGTCACTCACATAGTCAATCAGGCTCCAATGACTGACATAGCAACATCACTGTCAACTACTACAAGGGAAAAGGAGAAAGGTAATTTCATAAGCATCAAATTGTTGGACCTAGTTATGAAAGTTATAGAAAGAATACCTGCACAATTTATAAGGAACAAGACAGGATCAAATGAGATATAACTTGGCTTTGTAACAGGAAGAGGGTTGACTGATGCCAAGAACTTTGTGAAACTCCTGTAAGAGATGTACTTAGGACTAAGCTCTTATTTTTATAATTCATTGGTGGTTCATAAGGAAATTAGGTTAGATGATTGAATGGCTTATGAGGTACAAAGGAATGGTCAGCAATGAGTTCAACAACAAAATTTAATTGTCCATCAAGGCACAGTTCTCAGCTATCATTATCCTTATTACAGCATTTTAGAATATAAAGGCAAAGCTCTTGTATGCTGCTGACCTACTTCTTACATTTGAAGCAGTAAAAGATTTATAGAAAAAAATTCCAGACACAGAAACAAAAATTACCATCTAGAAGTTCCAAATTAAATATAACAAAGAATATAGGACTCTGTTCTAACAGGAAGATGGCTATTCTATATAGAGTATCAAGTGTAAGCTAAAGATACAAACATGGGCAGACAGAGAATTAGACTGTATGTCGTAGATATTAGATAAAACTACACACAAAATAATTTCCTTCAAATATTAGGTTCACTAATAATTTTAATTACATAAATGATTTACTTAGTAGTGCAGGTGGACATTTCTAAAGTATAGTAACCTGTGCACAAAAGTTCAGTGAGATATTACCTCAGCTGGTGACAAAAGGTTTCTCTCTCAGAGTAAACAGCATACAGTATGATGTTAGTGGATGAGTTGCAATGCTACATTGTAGTGAGACATCTAACACTTTCACTCACTATTGCTTATCCATCACTTTCATTTTGTTCTTATAGCCAACATATAGTTATTTTTGGTTGTTCTGTCACCTTGCCTTTCTGGGTGTTTTCTTTTTAATATTTTAGGACCATATAGCTATCAATGCTTACCTCACATTACGCTTTCCCTGCCACTCACTCACACCTATCAGTTTCATACTCATATTCTCTCACTCTCTTCTCTAGTCACCATCTCAGTCACATGTCTTTAGAGAATGGAAGCAATATAAACTCAAGAACTTTAGTCTTACAGGAGACAAGGCAACCGCTCTAGGTTTGGTGCCATGATAAAATGCACCCAGTAAACTTTGTGAAGTAGTTGACAAATGAACAAAGACAATGCAGGGTGTAGAGAACATGACAACCTCAATAGTGCAGGTGCCACAATAAAAAGACACTGTAAGAAAAAAAAAACTTGGTGATAGGAAGGGAGTCCAATCACAGAGATCATGCTGAACTGGAATGCTAAAAGCAAAATGTAGTGCTCTGATCTGTTCAGGAGGTCAGTAACTTCAAATAAGAACTAATCTGAATCATAACACCTCATCCTACTCTGGCTGGTATAGAAAGATGTAAAATGATGGTATTGCACTTCACCAGAAATGCTAAGTGTGTTTACTAAGAACAACTTTTTTACTTTGACTTTCGCTAACATTTTTGTCAAAAGGGTTACTTTCCTTTTATAAAAAATCAAATTTAAACTTTTGAATACTATTGGAGCAACTTTAGACTCATCTTTGCTACTGCTACTAAATACTACCTCAGTTTATGATTGTATATAATAATATATTTCAGAAAATTATTGGTTCTCTTTGAGAATTAAAAGACAAATTTTTCTGGAGCAAAATGAATTAGACAAGATAAGGTAAATTTGCTGCTTCAATTCTCCAGAAAACAAACTCATATACATCAATATCCATCCCTAGACATCAGAAAGATAAGAAATGCAACAAAAAAAAAATTCAATATCTAGGTCAAGTGAAAGATGGTCAGGGAAAAATGGCACGATATGAAATTAATGAAACTCGACTAAATAAATAAAAAAAACAAACTCAAAATATTCTCTATAGCTTCTTCATGATCTGCTGGAGTCTCTCTTCATGATATATTTACACACCATGCAGTTAAAGAGAAGAAATTATTGAAATTTGTCATTACTCATTTTACCACATTTTAAGCTTTTTTGAAACTTGAAAATTATCAAATTAGATATAAGTATGGGAAAAAATTTGACTTGGAATCCAACAGAGAAAAGTATATTGATTGTTAAACACCAAAAATTATCCAGATATTTTTTTTTAGCAACCTTAATTACAATTGAGTCAAAGTTGAAGAGAAATGTCTTGAAAATAAAATACCTGGTAAGAGAGAGGGAGCAGAGTATCTTCAAAATATGGATCAAACATCAGTGGTTGACTTAATCTGTTACCCAGTTTAACAGTAGATGGTGGTATTAAACTGGGTAATATAGTAAATCAACCAGCCATATAGGCCATAAGTGGATTTGAACTCAAAATGTAAAGATCAGAGATAAATACCACATGATATCCAGTCCAATATTCTTACAGTTTGGTCATTCCACTGTTCTGGATGCGTGCCTTTTTTGGCGATCTTTGATGTAAATAATCCCATGTGGTCACTTGACAGTTTCCGTACTTGTACCGAAAGATTGCTCCTTTTTTTGTCTCTATCTCTGAACTTAAGAAAGGCAAAGTTGATCCTGACAGGATTTTGAACTCAAAACACAGAGAGCTGGAACAAAAACTGTGAGGCTAATGACTGGCCAATTCACTACCTGGGACTGAACCTGAAACCACATGGTTGTACAGTGAACTTCTTAACCACACAGCTATGCCTGCAGCTATGTACCCTCTATATATTCCACAATGCTTCCAGCAAACTGCAACTTTATTTCTGCTCCTTGTAATATTTGTTTCTTAACCCTTTCGTTACTGTATTTATTTTGAGATGCTCTGTGTTTCTTTCAATTACTTTAAATATAACAAACAATTTAGTAAAATAGTTATTATTCAGCTAGTGTTAGGAACATAAATTGTGACTAAGGTTTGGTGGAAGATTTTAATTCAAAACTTATGAAAACAAGA
>JARUKP010000455.1:0-11523 GCA_029874955.1 Octopus insularis | reverse complement strand
TTCTCAGGGAGATTCAGCATGGTTCTGTATGTGACAAAGTTGGCACATTGAAATACAAGTACTGCTCATTTTTGCCAGCTGAGTGAAGTCTGTGGGAGTTCTCAGCCACTTGCACGTTAATTTTACAAGCAGGCTATTCCACTAATCAGATCATTTGGAACCCTCATCGTCATCATAACTTATGGAGTGTCAGTAAGTAATATAAATATATATATACATATAAGGAAAATAAGACATTACATTCACAAGGCATTGGTTGGTCCATGTGCCGTGCAGTGGACTGAACTGAAAACCATGTGGTTGCAAAGTGAACTTCTTAATCACAGTCGTATCTGCACCTGTAGAAATTTGAGCAAGACATGCCCACAGTAGTTAACTCTTTGGCACTCTGAATACTTTGTCAAATGTAATGCTTATTCATTCACATTGATTTGAATTGATCATGCAGAGGTGGCTGTATGGTAAGTAACTTGCTTACTAACCACATGGTTCCGGGTTCAGTTCCACTGCGTGGCACCTTGGGCAAGTGTCTGCTACAATAACTTTGGGCTAACCAAAGCCTTGTGAGTAGGTTTGGTAGATGGAAACTGAAAGAAACCCATCATATATATATATATATGTGTGTGTCTGTGTTTGTCCTCCTACCATTGCTTGACAGCCGTTGTTGATGTGTTTACATCCCCATAGCTTAATGGTTTGGCAAAAGTGACCAATAGAATAAGTACTAGGCTTACAAAGAATAAGTCCTGGGGTTGATTTGTTCGACTAAAGGTATTCTTCCAGCAGGCCACAGTCAAGTGACTGAAGCAAATTAAGGAATAAAAGAAACTTGTAGCTTCAAGATTTCTTAGATGTGATCGTTTAATTTTAGAATGACATTGTAGGATAAGTGTGAGAGGTTAGGTCTGCCTGGTTTGAACATAAAACATGTAGAATATTTTGGTTTGATATGACCTCAACTTCAGTCAATTATCCAACTTTATGCCAGTCTCAGTGAATGTAATTAACCCTTTAGCATTCCAGATTACTTTGTCAAATATGGGGCTTATTTATGCACTGGATTTGGTTGGTTAAACCCTTTAGCATCCAGATTACTCTGTCAAATGTAATGCTTATCAATTCACCTTGTTTTGAATTAATCATGTATTATATCATAGCTTTGAGATCTCAATTATGTGATTGTTTATTTTCAAAATTACATTGTAGAATAGGTGTGAGAAGCTGGATTTGGTTGGTTAAACCCTTTAGCATTCAGATTACTCTGTCAAATGTAATGCTTATTTATGCACATTTTCTTGAATTAATCATGCATTTTATCTTGTAGCCTTGATATTTCAATGACGTAATTGTTTATTTTTAAAATATTATAGGATAGGTGTGAGAAACTGGATAAAGGTAGTCTGAAAATAAAATAGGTAGAATATTTGGGCTGAATATGGTCAGCTTAAATGCTAAGTACTAATGATGCCATACAAATGTCTGATTTGTTTGATTCAAATTATTTATTTGAAGATGACTCAACTAATGAAGTATATAAATATGTAATATTAATATATAAATATGTAATCTTTTCCCCAGTGCTGAACAGTTGGTGCATCGATTCAAAACAGCTGACAAGACTATTCCAGTGAAAGGTGGCACCAAAGATTTCCAACCAGATGGATCATGGCTTCAAGGAAAGAAACTTGACATGCTATATTCCACCAGAGAAACATTACTTGCTGAACAGAGGATAGATAGATTGTAAGTCATTTTCGTTTCTGCTTTGCTACAATTGAACAAGTTTTTAGCATAGTAAACTTTAAGATTCCAGAGATCAGGATCAGAAATGTAATAACAATTCCTATTTGCAAAATAAAGATAAATATTGTCTGCTCAGTTGTAGTAGGTCAACACTGTAGGATGAACAAGGCTCTTGTTTACAAAGATTCTACAACTGGTGCCAAGCTGTATTGGCCTTTACCTTTCCCTTGGATAACATCAGTGGCATGAAGAGGGGAGGCTAGTATGCATGGACAACTGCTGGTGTTCCATAAACAATCTTGTCCAGACTTGTTCCTCAGAGGGAAACTTTCTAGGTGCAATACTATGGTCACTCATGACTAAAGGGGTTCTTTACCCTTTTGCCTTCATTGAAGAACAGAAAAAGATGTTTTGCAGTAGAGAAGAAATATGACTGCTTCAAGTGAAGAGGGAGAGAGGAGGGAAGATGGAGAAGATGAGACACTGATGGGTGGGAGGCTACATCCTAGACTCAAGAAAGTGTATATGGTGAAATGGACCTGGGATTGGAGAGAGTCGGTGGGTGGATGGGAGGGTAAGTTTGAGAGATTACGGAGAGAGAGAGAGATGAAGGGTGGAGGGAATGCAGTGAGTGGGCATAGATAGAGGGAGGTAGGTATTTGGTGGATATGTTGTGGGGAAGAAATTCAAACGGGACAAAATGTATGCAAGGAGGTCCATTACGGAAATTGGGAGATAGAGGGGAGGAGAATAGAATGGGTGGTAAGTTCGAGTGGGGGTAGGAGGAAAGTGTCGGAAGATTGGTAATGGGTTGTGTGGGAAGAGGTTTTTCAGGGAACAGATTGTGTGTGTGTGTATTGGATTGTGGGTCATAGTCATAAAAAACAAGCCTTTATGGCCTCCCTTTTTACTTATTGGTCTTGTGAACACAGCAAATTGCCAATTGTTTCTGTCCTTTGTCATGTGTAAGTGTGTGTGTGCATGCATGTGTTTGTGTGTGTGTGTGCATGTGCTTGTGTGTTTGTGTACCCTTGCCTTGACATCATGTAATGGCTGTGAATGAGCATCACCATCGTACAAGCAATGTTGTTTGTTTCCAATCCTCCATGAAAAACATGTCAGAGAAAATATCACATTTCTTGGAAGTAGGTGAGGGTCAGTGACAGGAAGGGCATCCAGCTGTAGAAATCTGCCTCAACAAATTCCATCTAACCCATGCAAGCATGGAAAAGTGAACAGACGACGACACCGTCACCGCCTATGCAACCAGTAATATACAGGAAATTAATTCAGTTGACTTTCCTTGAAAATTCTGGCTTTAATACAGAAACCATCTTCATTGGTTTCTGTATTAAATCCTTTAATCATCTTGCATGAATGTGCAAGTTTCTATCTGGTCACTCATCATAGCTAGAAATGGCAACCAACTCTTCCTTAAACAAAACTGAAACTTCTTTAAAAAAGAAAGAGAACATCTGGTAATGTAGTCAGGTAAAAACTGTGAATGGAAAAAAGACAGGATAATAATTGTGAAATGCCTTTGACCAAAGATCTGCTCTATTAGGCTAAATAAATTTGACCTAAGATCTGTTCAATTAAGCTTCTTTCAGTCTACATATTCCAATATTACATTATATTTATTTTGAAAGCATGTGCTGTTGTTTTTTTTTTTTCTCCTTTTGTATTGATATTAATAAAACTCAATTAATTTTTTTTTCTCATTATAGAGGAAGTATTTTAATTGGAGAATTAAACAGAGAAAAGAATTTGGTGGAATATAAAAACGATGCTGTAAGTATTGCATTATTATTTATGCACTGTGCCATCAATTAGATACCACTTTTTATTTTCCTTAGTTGGTGTCATTTGATTCAATTATTGTTCTGGTATGCCAAAAGTACTGAAGCTAGGAAAGTTGAAGTTCTAGCCTTATTCAACTCCATTTTTAATTCAAGGCTGGCTTTAGTATTAGTGATTCAACACTCATATCATTTTCATATTTGTGATCAAATGTTGATTTCAAATTTTGGCACAAGACCAGCAATTTCAGGGGAGGGGTAAGTTGATTACATCAACCCTAGGGATGAGGATTATCATCATTGTCGTTTAACATCTTCCTTCCATGCTGGCATGAGTTAGACAGTTTGACAGGAGCTGGCCAGGTATAAGATTGCACCATACTTTTGTGTCTGTGTCTGGCATGGCTTTTATGGCTGGATGCCCTTCATAACAACAACCACCCTGCATAGTGGGCTGAGTGCTTTTTACAAGGCACCAGCACAGGCGAGGTCCGTTTTGGCATGGTTTTTACAGCTGGATACCCTTCCAAATGCCAATCACCTGACAGTGTGGACTGGATGTTTTTTAAGTGGTCTCTTCACTGATCATCTGATACTTATTTTATTGACTCCGAAAGAATAAAAGGTAAAGTCAGTCTTGGCGTAACTTAAAGACGGATTCAATACTACTAAGCATTTTGTTTGGCATGTTAACTATTCTGCCAGCTTGCTGCCTTGCTATTTGTGATTAAATATTATTGTTAATCATTATTAAATGAAAGTAAATTGAATTCCTTCAATGATGTTTGTGCAACCATATCCACTCTTTTGCTCACCTACTTTGAGAGTTTGCCTTGGCCCCCATCACTACCATCTTTATCTTTGTCTTCCCAATTATTACTACTCAGCCTTATAATGTAAGGTAGCCATATATCTCCTCTTTTTATAATGTGGGATAGCAATGGATCTCCTGTACATCAAGATGCTTTTTCTTGCACTTCTATCATACTTTAGCCTTTCATCATCTGGCATAAAGCTACCTCTCCTTTCTTAATACTAGCCCCCTCATAGTCATGTGGGCATTTCTCTTTCCTGTTCTTTTCTGTTTTGCAATTTACTTTTGTGACCTCTCTACTGCAGAATGCATGAAAGAAAAACCACTTAGTATACACTGTAAAGTGGTTGGTTTTAGGAAGGGCATCCAGTCAAAGAAACCATGCCAAAGCTGACACTGGAATTCAGCACAGCCCTGCAGCTTGCCAGATCCTGTCAAACCTCCCAACCCCGGCCAGCACAGAAAATGAATGCTAAATGATGATCATGATGATGATTTAAATTAAATTAATGTGGAAATTAGCTTATTTATGAGGCTAATATTCAAGTTTTGCTGGTTTTTCTTGTGATTTCAGAGAAAATTCTGGTTTACAATGGGATTTGTTGATGAAAAGAGAAGATGGCTATACCCTGAAGAAGCTCTTTTTCTAATGGAAGCAGTAAGTACATTTAAATACTTCTGTAATAGAATTTATTTATTGCAGAATGTTAGAGTTTAGGTCAATCTTACTTCTAACTTGCCTAAACCATTTACTTCCTAAGAAGCATAAGCCATTGACAACTTTTCTCCACTCTTCTCCACTTCTCTCCAGTTGGAGCCCCACTTTCTTGCAGTTTCTTTTCAGATTTTGCTTCACCACATCATACGTTTCCCTGAGGGAAGGTCTTCTGCTCCCAGGTCTTGTTATTTTTGAATAGGTCATCATTATCAACGCTTCTGTGACTTTGCTTTGTATTAGGTAGGGGTGTTGGCTCACATAAAATGATACACTCGTGCCAGTGTCAAGTAACATGCACTCATGCCAGTGCCGTGTCATACACACCCATGTTGGTAGCACATTAAAAGCACCCAGATTACTCTATGAAATGGTTGGCATTAAGAAGGACATCCAGCCATAGAAACCATGCTAAAACAAGCAATTGGAGCTTGGTCAGCTACCAAACTGTCCAGCCTATACCAGCATGGAAAACGGACATTAAACAATACAAATGATGAAGAGGTGGTCTTTATTAGTCTGGCCTCTATCCTTTGACCTGTCTAACCCTACCAAAAGCTCGCAGTCAGTTCACTAGCATAGCTTTCAGGATCATCACAGCACATGAGCCACCATACTGCAACAAGAACAAAACCTTGTGGTGGAGCCTTGACAGATCTACTGACCTGCTCCTGTTAAACCGTCCAACCCATGCCAGCCTGAAAAATGGACGTTAAATGACGATAGTAAAGAGGTAGTCTTTATTAGTGTGGTTTCTATCCTTTGATCTGTCTAGCATGGGAGGGCTTACAAGATGCTCACATAGCTTTCAGGATCATTGCAGCACATAAGCCACTCTACTGCTACAAGAAAAGAACCATGTGGTGGTAAGTTAACCTTACAAAGTGTAAATTAATTTTTTTTTAAAAATGCTATTTGTCCTTTATTATTGGCATACTCTCACTACTGGCATAGATTTTTATCATCTCCGAGAAAGGAGACAGAAGCATTATTCATGGAAATATTACATCAAAAATTATTTCTAACAGCTTTATTAATGATATCTTAATCGATGTTTAATCACTTAAACATCATATTACCCTTCTCATCTAATCAGCTGTGAAATTTTAAATGTTTTTTTTTTTTTTTGTTTAAAAAAAAATCAGAAAAAAACTACATATCTTGTACAGTACATTTCATACATTACCTCACGCGGAAAAATGTGGTCCTAAGAAAACTTAGATGCATTCATTTGAAAAATATTAATCCATAATTTTTTTCTTTCTCACTGATACTTGCAGTAACAGCGAAGACAACCGAATTGTTTCCAAAATTTTCTTATTTTGCCTAATTTATTCGTATTTCTGCCCTTGAAATGCAAGGGAAGCAACTTATTTTTCTGAGATTGCCTCCCTTGTATTTGTTGTGTCGCTGCAATTCATTAGATCACCATAATCTTTTATCGCAAGCATAGTTATCTATAACTACATTATCTATTATGGGCTCTGATTTAATGGAAATTTGACTGCTATTTCTAGCAGGACCAATGACCACGAAGATGCTCTCTTATTGACTTTTCTGTTTGTATCATGAAAACGTATTGTGAAGTGATAAGCAAAAATCACTAGAGTTGGTATATCGAGAAAGCTTTGAATAATTAGCTCCTTTGACTTCATTACAAATTAAATGTTTTGTATAAATTTCTCTTGAGTTGTTAAGAACTTTATTACAAGTTCATTATAGCTGATTTTAAGGAGGTAGTTCTGTGCAAAATGCTATCTCATATTTATAACCTTGTTCTTTTGGTACACATTTAATATTTGTACTCACACCTAAATAATTTTTTATCTGTTCAGGTGTGTATTTGATTTTTCATTAAGTTGGATTCTTTTTTTTTTTTTACTGCCAATATCTCTAATGTGAAATGAAAGACTGATTTACTTTTGATTACATAGATGAAGGCAAAAAGAGTAAGTCTCTTGCCTTGAGACACAAACAGAAATATACCACTTCAATTCTTTCTACATTACAAAAACATGATACTTCATACATTAATGGAATAACAGCAACAATCAATTCTTTAACCTCCCACTCTTCTGCTCAAACATCTCTACAAAATCAAAAGAACAACATAGCACTCATGACTTTCGCAAACGTTTTTTCGCACTCAGAATTGCTGAAGCATGGAATAAACTACTTGCATTAGTTGTTAACTGTGGAGGCAGTAGATCCTTCAAAACTTCCATGCTTCCTGAAATTCACCATTAATACACCTGGTGTCCCTAACACATTTTTTTTTTTTTTACAACAACTTATTTACTGTTCACTTTCTGTACATATTCTGTTTACTGTTTATACAGTTTTGATTACTTTTTTCTGATGAATTGTATTGCACTTAAGCACTGTATACAATTAGTTCATAATTGTATCTATATAATTTAGTACTAGTAATTTCTCATCCAATGGAGAACATTATCAAGACATTGGACTTCTTCCCTTGCTCATGGCAAATTAACTTATTCTGTTTTGTAAGTTTTTCTTATTTGTTCTTTATAGACATAGACTATCACAGCTTTTCTTAGATGTTACTGTTTTACAATAACATTTTAATCTTTAACCATTTGGTCGTTAGTTTCCCGTGTATTCTTTCAAAAATACCTCAGTCTATCTACTCAATATTGTTTTTCATCTTCAATGCCCTGAGATGATTCAATTACCTACTTAGTGATAAAACGCTTTCTTCTCTTTCTCCAAGTCTTAATTATTAAAGTGCTGCTAATCTTATGTTTTCGAAAGTAATTCTATGTTGAATCTCATTATGATTACTAATTGTTTAAATATACTTTTAAATGGCCATTTACATACCTGACTTGATATAAATACATTATGACTTACAGTACAGCAGTATTCATCCATAAATAACATCCCTTATGAATATGCTGTGTTTAAATGCACAATATATATTGGAGGAGATGAAAATTGTCCCAGCAGCAGATAGTTATAAAGCTACATACATTTCTGCCTTGTTGTGCAGAGTCAATAGAGTGTACTGAAAGCCATTTTAGAGAAAATTTGTCATCACTGATATATAGGAGAATAATGAATAAATATTCACTGGTGTTATAAATAGCCACCTAGCTGATTAAAAATCTGTTATATGCAACAGAAGCAGTATTTGATTAAAATAGCCATGCTGGACAATTTTCGTCTGCTACAGACATTCTTGTGTATTTAAACAGAGTATGTCCATAATAATTCTGCAATTAATTTGTCTTATAGTGGTGATTTTTATATTATATATGATACACAGATTGCTATTTTAATCCAATACTGCTTCCGTTGCACATAATGGATATGTACATATATATACACATATATGTGTGTGTATGAGTGTGTGTTTGTGTGTGTGTGTGTGTTCGTGTGTGTGTGTGTGTGTGTGTGTGTGTGTGTGTGTGTGTGTGTGTCTATCTGTGTGTGTGTGTGTGTGTCTATCTGTGTGTGTGTGTGTGTCTATCTGTGTGTGTGTGTGTAAAATGTGCGTCAGCTATTTGACAAATCCTTTATGAACCATAAGTGGCCCAAGCTTTAAATATCCTCTCCTTTTTCAACCTCACCATGGAAGATTCGCATCTAATGCAAGCGATGAAAAAGCGTGCCGTTCCGCCGCTTTAACCGCCAATCACAGTGGTCCTGAGATTGCAAACTTCTTAAACGTTATTAGGTGCTTCTTGTTTAAGATCCGAGAAGTGTTCCAAGCTTATGGCGGTAATGGGTTTTATATGGCCATTTGAAGGAAAAAAATTGGCGGTTAAATATTATCAGAAAAGGTCGAGTTTGTCCAGCAAGTCCAGGGCATCATCACTAGAAATTCTAGCAAATCAATGAAGGCTATTGCCAAACATCTCCATTTGTCGGAGTCAACGCTTAGATGAGTAGTGCACGAAAACATCAGACAAATTCTATGATATGAGAAGATAGCAGTTCATGTCCAATAACATCCGGAAGAATAGAGTAATGTAGTCGAAGCGCTTGCTGAGCAAATTCAAGCTCTCTGGAGAGTCTGATATGTTCTAGTTCTTTCGATATGAGAAGAACTTTGTCCAAGATCTAAAAGTGGATAGAAAGAATGGCATGCCTCTGCGCCTGCCCCACTGTTCTCATTTTCAAGTTCACGCCAAGTTCTCATCTTCAATGACGTTTTTAGGAGTCATGAGCAATGAGAACCATATCATACATCCCCACTTTTCTCTGCAAGGTCCTAGGATCAATGCAGCAGTCTACACAGCAATCTACATTGAGACAACAGAGATGATTGTCAAGCTTTAAACCGAGAGAGTTGCTCAGGGAAGGCCGTACGTGCTCCAGCAAGATTCTGCTCCCTCTCATACAACCTGAGTAACCCAGGAGTGGATGGTCGAAAATTCCATGATCAGTTCTATGACAATTAGCCCTTTAGCTCTCCTGATTTTCAAATCCCTGGACTAATACGTCGGGGGTATGGTGAGAGTGAGACCAACAAACATTCCCATAATATCCTTTCTACTGTAGGCACAAGGCCTGAAATTTTGGGGGAGGGTCTACTCGATTACATCAACCTCCAGTACTCAACTGGTACTTAATTTTGTCGACACCGAAAGGATGAAAGGCAAAGTCGACTTCGGCAGATTATGAACTCAGAACGAAAATACGGACGAAATGCCGATAAGCATTTTGCCTGGCGTGCTTAATGATTCTGCCAGCTCGCTGCCTTAAGCATGCCCATGATATCAAGAACTCGTTATGTCTGCTTTAGGAACGTTATGGCAGACAAAGAAAGAACATCTGATGAACGCATTTTGTAATTTCAGGAACCTTTTGCTATGTGCATGTGAGAATATGGATACCAAATTCTATGAAAATATATTGGGTTTTCTCTTACAGATATTTTTGTTTTTCTCATTTTAAAATTTTGTTCTCAAACGTATACTGTGTTTAAATTTAATGTCACAGGAGTATGAGTTAATGGAAGTGCTGTCTTTCTAGATGGTACTGGATATCAGCAGTATCTAAATATTATCTTCGGGCTTGTGTTCTGAATGGATGGAGCAGCAAAACTTTTGCAGACATTCTTATTGGGAACACTCCGTCCGTCTGCTTAAGTACGAGACTGGAATGACATCAAAGAAGCACGCTAGGATTGTACGAGTGCAACCGGCAGTAGAGATGTTTGTGTGTGTGTGTGTGTGTGTGTGTGTGTGTGTGTGTGTGTGTGTGTGAGAGTGTGTGTGTAAAAACCTTACTAGCCTATGAAATGCACAAACATGAACTTGGACAAATAACTTTTTATGTTAGTGAGAAGGAATAGTGTAGAAGTGTCTACAATTTCGGCTAGTCGACTACAGTTTTTGACCTGAAGTGTCTATATCGGTTGCATAGGCAGTGACCTAGTCGTAGGACGTTTAGCGCAACGTTTCCCAGTGCAGAAAGCTCATAGCAACCTGATTACTGGACTCATTAAGCAGGAGTTAATGGCTCTTTCAGAAGAGAACCATTAGAGTAAAATCAATAGGGTGTGACAGAGCTGTGATATCAAACAATATATTAGAGAGGAAGTCAGTCAATAAGTTTGAGTTGGCCATTAGGAAAAGGTGGGTTGATGGCGAAAATAGCCATCGAACTTCTCTTCGATGCGGGCTCCTGAGATTACCCTAACAGATCAAAGGTGCGTCCTTATTAGACATGGAGGAGTGAAAGCCATTCGATGGACCTCGTGATGAAGCGCAACGTGAAAGCAAACTCACAATTTTCAGTTCAGCGTGCATGCTGATTCTGGGAAGGCATGTGCTGTTTTCCGCTAACACTTTGGGGTTAATAGTTGACTGATGACGGTAAATTTTAGGGCATACTTTGATGCTCTACCCTACGAACTTTATGGACAGATTACATCTTTGTTCCTCCCTTGCAGGTCAGGCGTCTGTTACAACTCCCAGAATAATGTTAAGATTTTACGTTGTTTTCACTGGAAAGTTGCATGGTGGGCAAGGTTAAAAGGACTGAGGACAGTTATTTTTTCAAAGTTCCGGTTGTAGACAAAGGTGCTGATCTCTTGCAAATTAGCAGAAAGGTGGGAGAAATTGACAAGGAAGGTCCGGATGAATAAACATATACTTATCATGTTCCTGTAGATCGGTGAAAAGAACTAAGAGAGGGCATCTGCCCTTCGTAGTCAGTATAATCCTAAATTTCGGGACTCCTTGACCTTACCTACGTGGCGGTCATTTTCCGAGATGATTCACTTTATTTCGTCTCGCTCTTCTTTTACTCTTTCGCTATCTCTCTCTCTATACATATATAAGTATATATGTATGCATGAATATATACACATATATATACATGTATGTAGGTATAAATATATATGTACATATATATGTATGTATGTATGTATGTATGTATGTATGTATGTATGTATGTATGTATGTATGTATGTATGTATG
>JARUKP010000454.1:0-11525 GCA_029874955.1 Octopus insularis | reverse complement strand
TGTCTGTGTGTGTTTGTGTGTGTGTGTGTGTGTGTGTGTGTGTGTGTGTGTGTGTGTGTGTGTGTGTGTGTGTGTAAATAAATCCTTTGTTGTTTCTGATGATGGCGATTTATCAATTGAACTACCTTCTCAATCTATTACTGTAAAAGTGACTAAGTATTTAAAAGACGTTTCTATTCTTCAATCCTCAGAAAGAATCAACATAACAGTGAGTAACAAAGTGAGTCTTTCCTGTTGTAGGCTCTGTCCATCAGATGGATTTCCATAATGTTCCTCTTTTATCTGCTTTCCCTCACAAAACTTGATTGAACCGAAGCTATACAGAAGAAGATACTTGCTTAATGTGTTGTGCCAAGGAATCAAACCTTCTAGCTCTTGAACATGAAGTTATTTGCTTGACCATTTGGCTATGCCTGTATTCAGAGTTACACACACAAATTTGTGATTTTCTTTTTTTTTTTGATTTTACATATTTCTATATAGGTTGCTAAATGACAATATGCTGTTTTGTGAGAACAAACCTTGTGCCAAACTCAGTCCACGAAGGCAACCACTGATGCAAATAAGTTAATATATCCCTTTAAAATGATGTATATTTGCTCTAATAGGCGTAGGTGTAGCCGTGTGGTAATTAGCTTGCTTCCCAACCACATGGTACCAGGTCCAGTCCCATTGTAAAGCACATTGGGCAAGTGTCTTCTGCTATTGCCTCGGGCTGACCAAAGCCTTGCGAGTGGATTTGGTAGACAGAAACTGAAAGATGCCCGTCATATATATATATCAAACGACTGAAACAAGTAAAGGGATAAAAGAATAATAGTCCATTGCATTGGTACAGTGAGTAAGTGCAAATCCACCTTGGGGGCAAACATACAAAAGCCCTTGATAATAAATGGAGATTAGATCGTCCTGCATATATCTTTCACACACACAAAAGAAGGAGGTTAATAGTTTTAAAATGTTCTAGCTGGACATTACGGCATCTGAATACTTAACTGCGGTAAATACGATGGGGGTGGGGGTGGGTTAGATTTTCTGAGCATTTTCTGTTATCATTAGTAAATAACCATCCCATTTTCGATGAGATTTTATCATTCCCCAATTCAAAGCAATAGGACCTAAATCCATAATGGTTTTGCTGTGTGTGTGTGTGTGTGTGGGGGGGAATAGAGGTCCTTGTAACCTTTACCCATCACCAGAGATTTTGTACATCTACTTTGTGAAAATAATTGAGAATAGGCATAAAATCTGGGATTATTGCTTTTTACCATAGAATCTGTACACCTACCCCTGCAGAGGAGAAAATATGCAGAACTCACCTTCTGGAAATGTTAACCTGCAATAGACTGGCAACCTATCCAGTGAAACAATAACTCTCTCTCTCTCACTCTCTCTTATCCACTTAATGATTATGTAACAAAGTCCGAGTACCAGCTTCTGCAACCCCAAGGAATAGCCTATGTTTAAAGCAATATACTTTTGGGCATCCAAACGAGTGAAGCATGCATAGGGAAATGTAAAGCTGCAAGTTAGTTAGTAAGGTATAAAGCATCGGCTGCAAAAAAAAACTGAAGATGCAAGAGAGAAATGAGTCAAGTATAATTTGCTGCATGTGCAGCATAAATTTGTATGTATGAACAATGAAATGCAGGTAAGCTGAGAAACCTGCTGCTGTTTGTTAGGCACTAAAAGATATCAGCCCACTGCAGATGTGTGCAGAGGAGAGTCAGCTGTGCTGGTTTGGACATGTGATGGTAAATGGAGGACACGTGCTGGATTAAAGAAATGCTGATGTGATCATTGCTGGAGGACGATATGAAGGAAGGAGCTAGAAGAAGAGGTGGTGAAAGAACAAGAGATCCGAGAATATTGGGTTTAACAGGGAGGGGGGGGGAGAAAAGATGGAGGGGGAAGGGGGGCAATGTGGATTGGTAAAATGCAAGATGAACAAAGCTGTTCACCTCATATACCAGCATGGGAAAAATGAACCTTAAAACAATGTTGCTGCTTAAATGACATATGTTTATGATTGTAGCCAATAATATAAGAGAGTCGAGTTTGCTTCTTTATTATTACTATTTCACTTTAAACATTTCAAAGCTTCAGAGAAAGGCATGATGAACATGGCAGAATGAAATATTCGTTCGAGGTAGGTTTTTCATATCGAATCAGTGACATCAAGTTAAATTATTCAGAATGAAATAAAAACAAAAAATCTTCAGTGCTTGTTGGTTTGATGAGTCACTGAATCAATACTGCACTATGATGCAGAAAGGTAGAATGAAGAGGGGACAGCTTGTCTGCCACTGGCTTCCACCGGTCACCCAGTTCTCACCTGCAGCTTCACAAATTACCTGCATGCAGTAGAGTGCTTATCTCCAAGGCAATGACATTGTCAAGCTGGCTAAACCAGGTGGAAGACAGCAACAAGTTTTAAATTCCCAATGAAATTCTTGGCTTGTCTCCTCATACGTACAAAGACTGAATTTTCAGTAAACTGCCACGATTAAACCTAAGCATTAGTGGTCAAGTTTCAGTGAGCAGATACACAATAACCATCAATCTCACAGTAGACTATATATATATTCCAGAACACAATGACTCACATAGAACACCCTGGTCATCCTACTGCATTTCCGAGTGTACTAGCAGTTATCTCAATCTTTTTTGTCACTGGTCAGAAAAAGCCAAGAATGAGAGCATGAGTCTAATAGTCCAGGGCATGTCGAGATTTGAATTTCTTCATAATAGATGTTGGGGTACCACATGTATTTGTAGCAATGAAATACCACGACTTCATAGTCTCCTGGCTCCATGAGGATACAGTCAAAGTGTAGTAATAAGCAGAAGTAGACATGATTACCTGATCACCCATGCAGCCGTGTCCACTGCTGATGGTTTTTAAAAAGATGTCATCAGAGTCTAAGACTTTAATAAAAGATGAACAAGAAGGATAAGTTGTTGCTTAACCTCAAGTCAGCCCCAACCGAGAAGGCGTATAATAAAAGGCATTCCAATCATGACCATCCTAACTTTGATTCATATTATGTACACCTAGAACTACACTATTTAATGCATCCTTTCCTCTTTTTAACATGGCAGATGCGATTTGAAGGAGATGTGACTGCTATTTTTAAACATTCAAGCAATTAAAAGAGGGTTCTTTTCCCATGTATGGTGTTTGTATTTTTATCAGTTTTCTTCTTGTATGAGGACTATTGTTCTACTGGGATGGAGAGTTGCTACACTAGGTGTATATTAAATTTAGGGTATTTCATAATGCTTTATAGGGTTGGAAAGGAACCAGATTGTCATCAACATTAATAAAAATATAACACAAAAAAAAAAAATTGTTTGTGATGGAGATGATTGATGAGGGTTAGTTATGATTGCAGTGGTGGGGAATATGGTCAGTTTAACTCTTTAGGATTTAAACTGGCCATATCTGACCGAAATATTATACCTGTTTTTTGTCCTAACTGGCTAGATCCAGGATTTCTCACCTACCCTACAATGTTACGTGTAAGATAAACATTCACATCTTTGAAAACCTCAAAGCTACAAGATAATACATGATTACTTCAAAACAATGTGAATAAATAAGCTTTACATTTGACAGAATAATCTGAACGCTAAAGGGTGGAACATGCATCATACTAGTAAGCTTAAAACTTCTGCGATACATAGTAAAACAAGCATGCATACAAATACACACAAGTCTAATATATACACACACTGCACAGTAATATGTGTGTATAGGACTGCACCCAACTGAATCCTTACCCAACCTTGACACACCCATGACAGTACATTTCTAAAACTTAATAAAACATTCACCAAATTCTTTAAATATTATTTTTGTTACACAGGAGATGATAGGAGAGGTGGGGGGAAACATCAGAGGTGTGCATGGTTTTAGGTAAACATTGAAGAAAGCAGATTGAAGATGTGAGGATTAATAAAGAAAAACAACACACACACACACCATAAATAAATAATAAAACCCACCAAAACTGTCAACCTAACATTTTTTGAGACCCCACCCAACACACATGCATAGCCAACAAACAAACAAACTAAAAAATAATGTTTTTTATGAAAAAAAAAAACAAGAATCAAAATTTACAAAAGCAATTTCAACTATGTCCCTTAGAATGAAAGATGTTTTTTCCTATGATGTTTGAACACTTAGCTGGTCCAGTATCAATAATCAAAGATTTTGTAAAATAGAACAAGTCTCCATGAAATAGAGAAGAGAATCCTGAAGTGAAGGGGAGAAAAAAGTCATTCTTTAGAGAAGGAATTAACAGAACTGCATGGGAAATACTTTAACCCTTTTTGATACTGACCTGTCTGAGACCACTCTTCGTTCCCTGACACAAACTTATTGTTTTAAAGTGATTTAGATCTGGGGTTTCCAAACTGTAGTCCGTAAGGACAAGACAAGGGGTCCATGGATAGCAAATACTTTTTATGGGCAATTTGATTTTATAGATGGTTTTTAATCGAAATCTTTTAATTGACAATAAACCTATTAGTTAAATATTGTTAAATAAATAAATGTAAAAATATATGTTATTTCAAGCAAATATTTATGTATAAATTTCATAAGCATTTATAAGGGGATCCCTAAGGTAAAGCCTGAAATATAAAGAGGTCCGCAAGTCAAAAAGTTTGAAAACCCCTGATTTAGATGATAACCTTGTCTAAATTTTGTGTTAATTTGTTCCAGACACCAGATTAATATTGAGAAAGTCATTTTACAAATTCTTCATTATTTTAAAACCTAAAAGAAATGAAAGCAGCTTATGCCAATAGAAATGCCTTAACGAAAGTGTTAAAAATAGAAATAATGAAGGTTTCCTGTTTTGGCACAAGGCCAGCAACTTCAAGGGAGGGGCTAAGTTGAATACATTGACACAAGTACACAACTGGTTCTTATTTTATCAGCCTTGAAGTCAATCTCGATAGAATTTGAACTCAAAAGTTAAAGACAAAGATGCCAATGAGCATTTTGCCTGGTGTGCTAACGATTCTGCCAGCTTAATAATAATAATAATAATAATAATAATAATAATAATAATAATAATAGCACTCAGAGAGCACAAACCTCTGTCATAGCAACATCCTCTCAACAATAAGCCAGAGATGATTTTTAAAATAATATCTGAAATAAACTCGATTGCTCTCACAAACAAGAATACTAAAAATGAACCCAACTGCTCTCAAAGATTAAGTAAAAAAAAAAAAAAACAGGAAAAATAATCCAGAATCCTTGTCCAGTACTGGATCGATTCCAAAATCTAATCAGTTTGTGCCAGTCACATGGCCAAACATCCCTGAAAGTTTCATCTGAAGCCATCCAACAGTTCTTGAGATATCTTGTCCATGGACAAACAAATAATCAAGCACAACTGAAAACAATACCTCCACCTTCGCTAAGCGGAGACAATAATAATGATTTCAAATCTTGGCACAAGGCCAGCAATTCTGGGAAAAAGAATAAGTTGATTGCATCAACCACAGTGTTCAGCTGATACTTATTTTACTGACCCTGAGTGAATGAAAATCAAAAATGACCACAGTAGAATTTGCACTTACAATGTAGAGACAGACCAAATGCTGCTAAGCATTTTGCCCAGCATGGTAACGATTCTGCCAGCTCACTGCCTTAATAATAACAATAACAGCAACAACGGTGATGATGATAATCAACAAAGAAACTCTCGTCTAAATGTGATTGATATGTTTGGATATTCCCGATTACCAATAATCTGTTGCTGAAATCCGTTCACTTAAATGAAAGAATGTCATTTCTTCGAAAGATAAGATGATTGAAAGCAGAACACTTTAGACTTAAGGTACTTTAAACCAGAGATGAACTTAGGCAGAGGCAACAATTTTATAGGCTTATGATAAGAAAATATGGCTCCTGAAAACTAATTAGATTGATGGAAACTTAATTTAGAATCTAGAAGTGATAAAAAAAAAAAAAGAAATGAAGTGAATAAACAGTTAAAAACATATCATTCTAACAACATTAAAAACAAGAGCACTCAGAGAGCACAAACCTTCGCCAAGCCAAAACCAACGATTAGCCAGAGATGATTTTTAAAATGAGAATATCTGAAACAAACTCGACTGCTCTCACAAATGAGAGTGCTAAGAATGAACCTGACTGCTCTCAAAAATTAAGTAGAAAAAAAAGAGGGGAGGAGGAATAATCCAGAATCTTTGTCCAGTACCAGATCAATCCCAAAATCCAATCAGTTGTGAGGTCAAACATCCCTGAAAGTTTCATTCAAATCCATCCAACGGTTCTTGAGATATCTTGTCCACGGGCAAACAAACAAACCTGCCTTAGCGAAGGTGGAAGAAAAATATATGTATAAAGAAATATAAGCCAAACATTATAAGACTTATAAGAAGAATTATGTGGCATGAGAAAGAGACATGAGATGGGTGGATGTGTAATGTTAATGTGTATGAAAAGTGAAGCACAATAATGCCAATAAGAGTGATTGAGCATTAGAGGCAATAGCCAGTGTGTGTTGGTATGGATGTACAAAGACATAGGTGGAGGAGGAGTGTTGAGTGCAAAAATGAGTTGTGTGCCATCAATGGAAGATACCTTAAGAAGAGGAAGGTTGAGAAGGATACAGTGAACTGTTGTAAGGTCAGATAACATAATGATGGACAGCAACATGTTGTAGAGCAGTCCTGTCCAACCCATATTTGCAATGACAATGATGATGATGATTACAAAAAAAAAAAAACAAATAAACAAACAAAAAACAAACAGATCAATCTTTACACCTTCAGTGATTGAAATATACTGTAAAGGAAACCAGAACAAATAAGATTACAGTAATCCAGCTGGCCCACACTATTTTTAGTATTATAACAAATTTCAAAGATATGGTGACTGTGGAGGCACGTGGTTTAGTGGTTAAGGTGTTGCACTCATCATCATAAGATTGTGGTTTCAATTCTTGGACAAAGCAATGAATTGTGTTCTTGAGCAAAACACTTCATTTTGTGTTGCTTCAGTCCACTCAGCTGGCAACAGTGAGTAATACTGCAACACAACAGACAAGTATCCCAACCAGCAGAAAAATATATATATGCCCCAGAATATGGATAAGTGGCCTTATAAGTCTACATCTCGGGAAGGACCTGAGAGCCATTCTGAGAAGAGGAATGATCTTATGGCAATACTGTATCATGCTTACTTTAGTACCTGACCACTTGTGGGTGGTGAAAATAGAGAAAAAACAAAAAAAACAAAAAAAACCCTGTAGTAGTCCTCTGATCAAGCAGGTACTCTTAACTATAATTGCAACGAATAGTACGATAGAAAGTCACCAGGGTACCATGATGCTTTGTCCCCAAATACCAACTAAACAGAACGAGGCAAAAAAAAAAAAAAAATGTCAAGTTACCTTCTTGAGTTATATTGACTCATAAGGGCCTGTTCCCCGGTATCCATGGCATACATATCCCCACTTCCTGGATGAGATGCCAGTAGGTTAGTCACAGGGTTACTCATTTTTACCAGCTTAGTAGACTGGAGTAACATAAAATGAAGTGCTTTGATTAAAGAACACAACACATTTCCCGGTCCAGGAATCGAAACCACAATCTTATGATCATGAGTCCAATTCCTTAACCACTAAGCCACATGCACCTCCACCTGCAGCTAGGTGACCTAAGATGTATAGAATTAAGTGTTCTGCACTGCCCAAATACACTTGTGAAACACTTGCAGTAGATTTAAACTCAAAATCTTTTGATCTCTTAATCTAATCCCTCTCTCTCTGACACTTGAACATTTCACTCAAAGTGCAGAGTCATCACATCATTGCAAACAACCAAGATAAAATGATTAAGATTAACATTTTGGGATTTGCAATTCAAGGCCACAAGAAAAGAATTCAGAGCATGTGTGTGTGTGTGTGTGTGTGTGTGTGTGTGTGTGTGTGTTGGGGGTGGGGTAGAAATTATGTGTTTGCTACAACTTTTGAAGTGAAAGGATACAAATGAGTTCTAAATAGCGAATTTTAACCATGTCTTGGACTATATTTAGTATTTTAGTTCATTCTTTTCTACCAAAATTAGATGACAACACAAGCAAAAATAAAAAATTTAAAAAATATCTCTACAGGTCAGGTCTCTGTGTGTATACATACATACACATACACACACACACATATATATATCTTAGGTCCTGGTAGGGTATTTCCAGAGAAGCACTCAACTTGAATTCTGGGTTCTCAACACTGGTCTGATTCCAGACTAATACTGAAATTCTTCACGAGTAGAAAATCTTGGTCTCACAACAATGAAACCATTGTGTGGGTGTGACCAAAGAGTAAATTATAATTATTTGAATGACTAAGATATCCTGACACCCTTAATCAAGGACATTACACATCAGAAGTGAAATGAATTGACTTGATCAGCAGAATAAATGAAAGTGACCAATGAGCTAATGAATAACCATTTCCCATTAATGCGAGTGCATGCATATGCACATATCTAATGCGACTGGTCTACAAAGGAAATTAAACTGCACAGACAATAAACATCATCATCATCATCATCATTTAATGTCTGTTTTCCATGCTGGTATGGGTTGGACGGTTTGACAGAAACTGACCAGTTGAAGGGCTATTCAAGCTTCGTGTCTGTTTTGGCATGGCTTATACAGCTGGATGCGCTTCCTAACACAAACCATTTTACAGAGTGTACTGGATGCTTTTACGCAGCACCTGTATTGGTGCTTTTTACATGGCACCAGTACTTACAAGCCTACAAGATTAGGGATGCACAGCTGAAGAGGGTTGCAAGGGTTACAAGGATTACAAGGGATAAGCCTGGACACAAGGGTAACCACATTTTTACTTAGCTTGGTGTGTCTTTCAAGCATAGCAAACTGCCAGGAGTCTCAATCCCTTCAGCGAGTCCCAACATTTGTGGATCCTTTCTGAATAAATAAGCATGACACTTGATAAGATAATCCAAATGCTAAAGGACTAAAGTGTAGAAAAAATACAGGATTTGTCTAACTAAAAATACATTTATTCAAACCAAGTGCATAACCCACTGGATCACAAAAACACAAGAGACAAATCTGGCTCTACAATAGCTGTACATTCATTTTCATGCCTATCCACCCATATTTTTTGTTGTTTCACAGCGCTAAACCAATTTTATTTAAAAAGCTCTAAGATAAACGCCCAAATTAGACTAAATTCTTTCAGGTCTGCTTGTACTTCTGAAGAATTCAGCCATCATATATTTAGTACTGTAATCACTGGGGAAAAGTTGCACATCGTAACAGATTTCTGCACACAGATGATAAAAACTTGGAAAAAGGAACATGCTAAATAAAGAATTCAACAAGAAAACAATTTTAGTGGCCTACTGTTGTAAAATTCCAGAAAGCAAGATTTGGAAGTTATTAAAGAAAAATCTTATGCTACCATTTGCATCTATCTGAGTTAGTAATAAAAGAACTTACACTAGACAGGGAAATTTTCACCTCATTTCAAAGACCAGTACCTCTGCTCTTTTTACTGCCCACCAGCACCACCTTAGCCCAACCCCACACCCACCCCACCAAAAAAAAACAAAAGTGGCAAAATAAAGAAAGAAAATAAAAGCAAAACCAGAACATGTTCTAAAGGCTTTTTCTCTCTCTTTCTTTAAAGTAACAGAGAAATGACCTGCTATGACAGGAATGGTACGAGATCAGAGAAGTCTTTGATAATAAAAGACATTAGAGAATAGAGAAAGAGAAAAAACAATAAACAACAACAACAAATAGTTAAATACAACAAAGGAATGGTTGAGGTGGTTTGCACACGTTCAAAGAACAAGTTCCAAAAGGAATGGAATCGGCAGAACAGAAGGTAAGTTCAAAGAAGCTGGATCAAACAACACTATTTTTTCATACACACACACACACACAAAACTACCACCAACACAAATACAAGAAAGTGTATGCGTGTGTGTGTGTGTGTGTGCGCGCGCGCGCGTGTGCAAAAGAGAACAGCGTTCCATTCAAATCTTTCTGTCTAACAAGAATAATTCTACAGAGAAGAAAGGCAAGCTTTAAGACTGATCCATTACACATAAACGGATGTGAAAAGTTATATGTTTAGAATTTCACTGTATTCCATAACCACTAATACCTGATCCTGCTGCTAGTAGTAGTAGTAGTAGTAGTAGTAGCAGCGGCAGCATCCACCGCTGCCACAGTAGCAGAGTGCACAATAATCTTTTTATCCTTGCAGACAAAAGAGAGTAATTTGATAAACGCAGTTACCCTAGATAATTACAGGTGTTCATGAACAACTTAGAGAATTAAATGCCCTGAAAGATGGCAGGTAAAACTGATACCAATAAGAAACTTACAAAAATACCATTGAAGTTGATGCTGAGAAGAAAATTCCATTATCAGATGCAGACTAACCATTACTGTAGCAATAATACTAATAATATTTTTTTTTTTTATTTGCTACAAGGGTCCATTTATACTACAAGAATATACACAAAGGGAATTACAGAGACATTGGAGTAAACAAAGTTATATAAAAATGAGAAGGGTGGGAAATATATTATGCAATATAACAGGATGAATTTAAAAATTTCTAGTAATATAAAAATGCAAGTTAATGCAATCTACAGGGTGTCCACAAAGTCTGGGTACAAGGAATGAATAAAATCGTAACATAAACAATTAAATATAAGAAATAGTAATTTCTTAAAGTATGTGTTAATGCCAATGTACCCAGACTTTGTGGATACCCTGTACAATTGAAAATGAACTTCAGCTTTCATCTACAATCAAGGATAACCTTTGTAGCATGTACTAAGCTTTTACTAATTGTTGTAGGTGCAGGAGTGGCTGTGTGGGAAGTAACTTGCTTACTAATCACATGGTTCTGGGTTCAGTCGTACTGCATGGCACCTTGGACGACTGTCTTCTGCTCTCACCTCGGGCCTTTCAAAGCCTTGTGAGTGGATTTGGTAGATAGAAACTGAAAGAAGCCTGTCGTATACATGTGTATATATATATATATATATATATATATATATATGTATGTGTATATGTTTGTGTTTGTCCCCCTAGCATCGCTTGACAACCGATGTTGGTGTGTTTACGTCCCCATAACTTAGCGGTTCGGCAAAAAGAGACCGATAGAATAAGTGCTAGGCTTACAAAGATTAAGTCATGGGGTAGATTTGCTTGACTAAAAGGCGGTGCTCCAGCATGGCCACAGTCAAAATCACTGAAACAAGTAAAAGAGTAAAAGAGAGAGAGTAACATCCATGACTTTCAGAAACATTTTATTCACATTGGGAATTGGTGAAGCATTGGAAAAGAAACTACCCACAACAGTTGTTAGCTTTTGGGACACTTCGTTCTTCAAGGCTTCCATGCTTCCTGAAATTCACCAACAGGGCACCTGATGTCCATCACCCCCCACCCCCGCGGGGGGGGGGGAACAAAGAATTTT
>JARUKP010000453.1:0-11525 GCA_029874955.1 Octopus insularis | reverse complement strand
TATGATGATGATGATGATGATGATGACAATAATGATGATCACTTTAAAACAAGCAGTTTGTATCACAGAATAAGGGTGATTTCAGGTGGGTTGGTATTAAAACAGTTAAATAAATCTCTCCACCACCACCACCACCACCTGGACGGTTTGCCAATGTATCTCTCAGCATTTTCAGACAATCTGATGGTTAGCCATAACTAACAGTGGACTGAGGTACACCGAATTAAAAGCCTCGTAACTGCTGAAGTAGACAATGAAAAGATCTTCATGTATTTGAACTGAAGGTTTCTAAGGAGATGATAGTCCAATAACATGCTTGCTCAGAAGATTCATTTGTTTCCAGACAAATACATCAATGGCAGGTCGAAGTAGAATCTATTAGCTTGAAAGAAATATAAAGTTTGTGGATTTTCAATTAACCTCCTCCATAGTAGCTTAATATCCTTCAAATCACACATTGCTATATTCAAATAAGAGGACACATTAGACAAATGTAGTAATATATGTCTTTAAAAAAATGGGATAGTCATGGCTGGAATACTTTTGATCATAGGTTTTCTTTATCAAAATTGACCTGAGATTAACTAAAAACAACAAAATCTGGAGCTATATTGATAACTGCTCCAGCTGGCTTAGCTACAAAAAAGTAAATGTTATTTTTTACCTTTTTAAATCACTGAAGTCAATTGCTCGGAGATGCCATCTGCATGAAAAGACTACTTAAGTTATTGTTTACAAATTTAACAGGGTGAACATCAAAAATCCAATTGGGAACAGTAGTATGTGGTGGGGAAAAGACAACAATAGCCTAATTTCTTGTATTTTATTTCAGATTTGCTGAAAAGGTTTAATAAAACTGAAACATGCATAGCATTAGTTTATCTTGTCAAAACAAATATTGGTTAAATAGCTAATGTTTTTTACTCATTGCCTAAGTTTTTTTTAATTAACAATACTTGTACGTAATTGAGTTTTTGATGTTACTTATATTAAATATGCTAACCTAACTTACTGGTTAATGGTTTATATCCTTTAGTACTTCATTGTGTGAACAACCAAGATACTTTTCAAATAGCTTGCCCCACATAGCTGGGTTGAGGGACTCAAACTCTGACATACTTATATCTCTCATTACAGTTAAAACTGAGAATGGTTATGGTTATCCCAAAAATGATCTCTGGATTGGTGGAACAATGGATACGAATGAACAGCAAAATAAAGTCATGGTAAGAGTATAATTTTTTTTTTTACACATTTTCTGTTGATTCAGACTAAAATTATTGTACTTTTGGAAAAGGTGGCAAGCTGGCAGAAATGTGAGCACACTGGGCGAAATGCTTTGCAGTATTTCATCTGTCTTTACGTTCTGAGTTCAAATTCTGCCAAGGTTGACTTTGCCTTTCATCCTTCCAGGGTCAATGAATTAAGTACCAGTTGTCCACTGGGGTTGATCCAATCGACTGGGCCCCTCCCCTCAAATTTCAGGCCTTGTGCCTGGAGTAGAAAAGATTATTGTACCTTTGGAGAACACAACTCTGCATATTTCCACTCCCATAGCTGTTTGGAATAACCACAAAATCAACTGGGAATGGTTCATGCAAAAGAGTCTGGCATTCTGTTGAAGGTGTGTGTGTATGTATGTAGATGTTTATTATATAAAAATGATTCTACTATAGGCACAAGGCCTAGAATATTAGAGGTGGGGGCTGGTTGATTACATTGACCCCAATGTTTAACTGGTATTTATTTTATCGACCCCTGAAAGGATGAAAGACAAATTGAACTTTGCCAGAATTTGAATCAGAATGTAAAGATGAACAAAATGCTTTGTAATATTTTGTCCAGCATGCTAACAATTCTGCCAGCTCACTGCCTAAAAAAAATGTTTTTTCAATTGATAGTCCTCTAAAGTTTCACCTAGACAATAAAGGAGTCTAAGAATTTATTTAGGGTAAGAAAGATAATAGAAAATCCTGGTTCTTTCATTGCAGTCACAGTCGTAATCAAATGTCAGGAGAAAATCAAGAAGGCTATCATTTTTAAATATAATAAACATACCTTACTCTTGTCCAAGTATTGAGTTCTATATCAGATAATGCTTGCATCATGCTTAATATATATTTGCACATATTTTACATTTATATAACAATGATCACCATCATGAGGATAGATAGATACGGATTGATTGATTGATTGATTGATCCATCTTTAGCTACATAATACTAATTTAAAAACACAAATGGAAACTTTTTTGCAGATATGTGCTCATAGATACACAATTCTTTTATCACGGTCACAACGGATGACAGGTATTTGTCTTGAGATGTCCGACGCAACTGGTCAAGACACAAGAATGCTGGAGTGCCAAGCAGACCAGAAAAGAAACGGTGTTTACTACTATGGTGTTGCTCAATTAGGTACATCAATGAAATATTCTAAGGTAAGATTCTTCATGGATAATTTTTTAGCTCCAGCTATGATGACATATGCATTCTGGCTGTAAGCAAAACACCAATGTTCCTGCAAATAGTGTCATCTGTATTCCTCTGTGAAAGTATGGCCAGGCTGTTTGTTGTTCACTTGACTGGGGCAGTTATTCCTTTGCTTGGAAACAAGGGAGCAGTGGGATTGGCAGAATCATTAGAACACTGGATAAAATATTTAGTGATATTTGTTCCAGACCGAGATCAACTTTGGCCTTTCACTGCTCAGAAGTAAAAAAACACAGGACCTGTTAAGAATCAGGGCTAAATATTTGACTGTTTCTTTTGCACAAATTTACAGTTTTGCACCTAAGTCAGAAATTAATAAGGAGACTGAATGGAAAGGTAAAGTACCAGAGTAAATATCAGTATTTAATGTCTATTGTCCATGCTCTCGTGGGTTTAGATGATTTGACCGGAGCTAACAAGCCAGTGGACTGCAGCTAGCTCTATTGTCTTCTTTGGCATGGCCACAGTCAAATGACTGAAATAAGTAAAAGAGAGTAAATATATATATATATATTCAAAGGCAAAAAACAATAACAAAAAAGCAACGACATGAGGACGTGATATGAATAGTGTAATGAGACGCTCAGGAAAGGAAAGAGAGAGTTTGACGTTTCGGACGGAGCCCTTCGTCGGAAAAGAGGAAAGTTCAAGGAATGGAAAAACTGAGGGAGAAGAAATAGGCTCTGTCGTCCACGAGGTCACATTTTGATATATATATATCTTAAAGGACTCTAGACCCTCCAATGACTATGTAAATCCCAAGAATGAAAGTTTTCTTCATGTCTGCATCTTAAATTCATCATGGTGGAATTTAAAAATAGGCCACTGGACACATTGTAAATCTTTAATATCTCTATTATGCCTTTTTGACATTTCTCTATTGCAATGTTGGTTATCTCCCCTGTCTTTTTCTTTTTGTCTTCTTCCTTATGAGCATTACTTCTTCAAACATTGTCTGCTTAAAAGGCTATTAACAAACAGTCTAGCTCTCTTAGCTTGAAAAATGGTGAAATACAATGAATTAATGTTTCAGCCAGGAAAGCCTGGGTAGCCATATTTCACTAGACTTGTGGTTTTTATATATATACCAATCTATCAACACTGATTAGAAAAAACCTTTAGTCGAAAGGACCAATGAAAAGAAGCCAATTTCAAATGTATATCCATCAATGTAAATTGTATATTTTATGCATACAAACTTTTGTTCCATTCCCATTCTAAACTGCCCGACAGACGGGAGTGTGTAACTCTGAGTTGCAGATTTTTGTGGTATTTTTGCGATATTTTTGCAGCTTTAACAATAATAAAGTGTATATGTGTGTGTGTGTATATATATATATATATATATATATTATTACTGCTACCCACAGTTGGCTTATGTTTATATATTTTAGGACAACAAGACATTACTATTTGGAACACCAGGACTTTATCAAGGAAAAGGTAAGCAATGATCAATGCCCCAATTAACATCAGCACTCTGCCTGCCCTTTGGTTACCCTTAGCACACTGTCATAAGGATTTGGACCCCAACACTCCAGTTCCTTCCCTACACCTTTTTTCTCAACTTTGAGCATCAACCACATCAAGCTCCTTTTGATGTATGATACATGTTTCTGTGTTATTACTTTTTGACTCACCCACATATAAACATACTGTATACATGATATACATGGTACAGCATGATATATTAAAAAAAAAAAATTAATGGATTAACACATATCAAAAAGACTGTGCTTTAGAAGTGTATCAATTTGAATCTCTGAAATTTAATTTAGTTTATTTTAGTTACATTTTGAGTATATGTTCAGGCTGTCTCCAGAAAACTGAAAAATCCAGAAATCTAGGACACTGCTGGTTCCAAGCTTGCTGAATAATTAGTCCAGTACTGTATATATTTGTGGTGTATAAGTGATGTTTAAATACCTTTAAATATGAATCATAATTTGCTCATAAATTTAACACAAGCACATTTTACAACAGTGATTAGTTCTATGTCTATATAAGGATAACTGGTTCAGGCAGCAGAGATTAAGTTTCAAATATTAACAGTTGAAAATCTTATTATGTTTTTTATTAACTTGTTGTGGTATTGCAATGCATCCCAAGAATGCTGTTGAAAATCATTACACTTACTGGTTTTGCATCATTTCTTATACAATTTCATATTTCCATTCTACAGGTGGCTTTGCCATTTACAATGAAAATGGTTGCGAGGTTGTAGACTATTCCGATGAGACAAGAAATATAGTACATACGGATGATGAGTATGAATACCAAATGGTTGGTAAGTGGTCATGGATAATTCTTCCGTAGAAGAAATTAATAAGTGATTGTGAGATTTTAAGCTCCTGGTAACATAGTGAGGAATTGAAACCTCACTGCTAGTTCTGCTGTACCCTTGCACAAAGCATATAGCTCTATATTTCAGCTTGACTGTCAGAAAGAAGGTTTTATTCTTTCTTCATAGCTAAGAAACATCTTGCCGTGATAATCTAATCCTCTAAGACTTTTCTAATCCAGATACAGGCCAAACATTTGAAATTGCTTAAGTACATCCAAGATCTCTCCTTCTCTCTCTCTCTTTCTCTCCCTCTGTGTGTGTGTGTGTGTGTGTGTGTGTGTGTGTTATACACAATCATATATATATCATTTTTCATCTGCTTTCTATGTTGGCTTCGGTTAGATGGGTCATCACAGATTGATAGGAAAACGAGGGAAATACAAGACAGTGAAAGAGTGATATATATATATTGTCAACAATAAGTGATATAAGCGGCAGTAATGTGAGTAGATGGGTGATGGTAAGAGGATAGAAGTGATGGAAGCCTATAAGTGATTAGAGAATATCATTATCATTATTTTAATGTCCACTTTTCCATGCTTGCATGGGTTGGGCAGAATTTGTTGAGATAGATTTGATTTTCTACAGCTGGATGCTCTTCCTGTTGCTCGCCTTCACCTATTTCCAAGCAAGGTGATATTTCCCTGTAGCCAGACATGTTTTCATGGAAGATTGGAGATAAATGAAGACATCATTTCTATGACAGTGACACTCCTTTACAGCTATCACATAACAAGGCAAAGAGATAACACACACATACATACACAATGGGCTTCTTTCAGTTTCCATCTGCCAAATTCAATCACAAGTCTTTGGTTGACCTGGAGCTATAGTAGAAGATACTTGCCCAAGGTGCCACCTAATGGGACCGAACCTCAAACCATGTGGTTGGGAAGCAAACTTCTTACCAGATGGCCACACCTATGCTTATATAAGCAATAAAGAAGATGATTAATCAAGTAGTGAAAACAAATTGATCAAATACAATACCTTCCCTCAGTAAACAGGTGTTGTAATGAGAGAAAAATAGTGATACAAGGTAGGCACATTGATTGGAGAGGAAGGTGAGTGGTAGCCAAGAAGAAAGGAGAGCAGTGTATAAGGACTTTACATGAACATAACAGTTGGGAGACCCAAATGCAGAAACTGCCACCATCACTTTGAGGCCCATTTTTCCACATTTGCATGGGTTTAGCAAGTCCTCATCAGGACGGAACTTACCAAAGTTTATAATCCTTTGTCATCACCTTCAAGACATTCAGCCTCTTGAGTTCAGTCTTTGCCACTTTGTCCCAATTCTCCTCTTCTAATTTTGTCTTACCGATCAAGGCCACAGAGGCTCAAATTAAAAACAAAGTAATAAGCCTGCCAACATATTCACTATGCGTGTGTTCTACTTCCTGCTTACCACTAAGAGATTATTTTTAAAAAGTGAACTTCAAGAAGTAAAATATATAAGAAAGAAGACAAAATTATGATCCAGTAGGTCATAATTTCACCAATTATACTGTTATTACTGATAATAATATAGTTATGACCTTCTGAAATGGAGCTCAATTTAATCTCTCAAAAGATACTGTCTCGACTGCAGCTGGCTCTCTTCTCTCTCCTCCTCCTCCTACCACTCCATGCTATGACAATGTTAGTTGCCCTCTATTTTCTTCTAAAAAGAGATGCCATATTGCCTTTTGTATTCACATCATACACAGACAACCTGCATACAATTATCAAGTCTTTCACTTTATTAAAGAAGCACAAAGAGAAGACACAGTTAAAACAAAGTTTTAACTAAAAAAAAAAAGTAAAAAGAGAGAAAGAAAACAATGTAATGCAAATACTTACAATGCCTTTCTTTTTAAGCCAGTGATTGTGGAGGGACATTGCCCCAGTTTATTTAGCTTTCTTTTAAGGCCTTTCTAGATTGGGCGATAAAGGTAATTGTTACAGAACAATTGTCAGATGGAATAGGCATGAGAAAGGAATTCAGAAATGATATTGCTCTGAGAAGGAGATGAAAAAAGGATGCTGAGAAAGCAGAAAAAGGATTGAGTAAACTTTAATACAATAGGGATGAAACAAAAGGGAGAAAAAAAAAAGAATAAGTCTAAGTGTGGCGTATATCTAAGTTGATCAAATTCAGAGAAGCAGAGGCCATAGTTGTAACCAACCAATATTTAAACTACCTTTAATTATCCAAAAAGAAGGACTATACGTATACACCCTTAGATCAATGTATGTCATTACATATGCATTGGGGCAATACATTATCAGCATGTACGGTAATCCCTTGACTTTTGCAGGTGTTACATTCCAAAACCTCCCTCGATAGGTGAAAATCCGTGAAGTAGAAACAGTACTGTACTGTATATTCTTTATTATTATTATTTTTATAATTAGTACATATTTATTTTATTATAAATACAAAACAACACAATGTCGGCTTCAAGCAAATCAATACCACCACTAATTTTTCAGTCTGGCACTTATTCTATCAGTCCCTTTGGCTGAGCTGCTAAGTTGTGGAGACATAAACAAACCAACATCAGTTGTTAAGCAGATGTGGACATATACACATATATAACAATTTCCATCTACCAAATCCATTTACAAAGCATTGGTCAGCCCAGGGCTACAATCAAAGAAACTTGCTTAAGATGCCATGCAGCAGGTCTGAACCAGTGAACCATGTGAAGCAATTTTCTAAACCACACACACACACACACACTCTCTCTCTCACACAGACATACACACATACATGCAGAAACACACACACACACACACGATTAAGTGCTGATAAACTGTATTTTCAGTGTTAAATCTTTAATCAGTCTTTAATCAAGAAAAACACATTTTCCAACCACCCTTTTTTCTAACCACATATGTAACCTATTAAACACAATGCAGTTGACATGAAATGTTAATTAATTATTGAACTGTTTAGCCAACGTCATTTCTACCCTACATGTTTAATTGATTATTTGACTCTCAACTCTAATTATCTCAGAAACTACTGAAGCTAAAGCTTTAACAAATGTTCCGTCAAGGATTAATGATGCAAAGTGAAAAACTATTAATTACATTTTTTTTTACGTAGTTCAAATTATTACACTTTCATTAAATTATTAATTTGCCCCCTGTCTTCGAAAAAGCAAGAAAATATGTTTCAATAATTTTTATTTTTCTTGTAATGTTTACTACAAATATATATTCATGAAATGGCTCTGAAGCTATAAAATTTTGCACTAACACTCATCTCAGAAGTAAAGTTCTTTATAGCTGAAACATCTGTGAGCTAACAAAGATGATTACATAACTCTTGTTCTTTTATCATTCATTTATTAATATGACACCTTGAACCTTGTTTATGTAACTAATGCTATTTGTGTCTCCTGTCTATACACAATTGTGAGGCTAGGATAGCAGATATCACCATCATCATCATCATTTAAATTGCGTTGTCCATGCTGGCGTGGGTTACACAGTTTGACCAGGGCTGGTAAGCTGGAAGGCTGCACCAGACTCCAGTTTGTTTTGGCACAGTTTCTACAGCTGGAAGCCCTTCCTAACACCAACTACTCAGAGAGTGTAATGGATGCTTTTACGTGCCACTACATGGGAAAATTATATAATAATAATATAAGTTTGATGGTTATAGTAGTTATTGGTGGCCACAATAAGTATTGATGACTAAAATAGTTAATCTAGCTCTTTGTAGTACTGACAAAATAGATTCAATATTGAGGTTCCTTTTTGGTATCCATTTAATAAATTTTGATTAAAATACTGAGTTAAATATTTCTTTCAGTCAAATAATAAAACATAGGTGGGTGTCCATACACATGAACTCTTTAGAATTTAAATGGTCACATCCTGCCATGTTCAAACTGGCCAGGTCTGGCATCTCACTCTTACCCTACAATGTCATTTTAAAAATAAACAATCACATCATCAAAATCTCGACCCATTGTATAAAGAAGACCCATCAAGCCAATGAAAATCACAGTTGTGACAGATACCGGTGTCACACAAATTGGCTCCCATGCCAGTGGTGTATAAATGCACCCTAATGTCACGCAAATAGCACCCATGCCAGTGGTTGGCATTAAGAAGGACATCCAGCTGTAGAAATCCATGCCAAATCAGGCTGGAGTCTGGTGCAGCCTTCCAGCAAGCAAGCCTAGTCAAACTGTCCAACCAATGCCAGCATGGACAATGGATGTGAAATGCTGCTGCTGCTGCTGATGATGAATGTGAATAGATAAAGCATTACATTTGACAGAGTTAAACATGGCTGTAAAGGTGCTCATTTGTATTAACTTTGTATTCTGACACACTGGAGGGGGAAGCTGCTTCCCATGCTCCTTCAGCTTATAATTAATCACATCACTAGAACCCTAACTATTGTTAATATATTCATTATAATAAACCTCTCTGATTAAAAAAAAAAAGTTTTCATTCTTTTTGCTATGTTTTTGTTTTATTTTTTATAAATAATATCTCCACAAGACAGGAAAATGTTCTTAGCATAAATGATGTGTGACAGTAAGTAATCTAAGGAGAGAGAAAGATTGAAAGTTAGTGTTAACTATTATGTCAGTCCATCTGCATCAGATAGGATCAGCTTTCACTAGAGTTTCTGTGCATGCATATTATAGTTTGTACACACATGTAATAGGAAGAGGATATGTATGTGTGTGTATAAATATATATATGTATAGTTGTGTGTGTGTATGTATATATATATATATATATATATATATATATAAGGTCAAGTGTTTATGTATTTAAGGTTGTGTGTCTTTAACATGCATTGTCTGTATGTATGTCTAATATTTAGTTTTCATATGTGTGTATCTGTTATATGTGGTGTGTATATTATGTACATCAACAAAAGTACTTTATATGTATGTATACACACACACACACACAGAGATATGCAATCATCATTAATTATAAAAAGAAAGTGTCAGTTTTGACATTTCCTTAATGTTAGAATGGGAGACAAAGTTAATCTGAACCTTATGTCTCTTCAGTCTTTAACTGAAATCCTTTTACACTGCATCACACTTGACCCCTCATATCAATGGCCATTTCATAGTGCTGGTCCAATGTTGTGGAGTGCTAAAGAAACAATATAGGGACAGACTTAAAACCTTATCACATTTTGGTCCTCTTCTTAAGTTTCCAGTGACAGACTTAAGACCCTATATTAAGATATTCTTGAGTTTCTGAATTCTAAATCCACAGGAACTGGTTTTGATTTTCAGCCTACTGTTTCTATAAAACAATACCAGTTATACATTGATGCCAATTCAATCCAGTATAAGCTCATTCTCATAAATTACAGATGATCTCTCTCGGTGCTCTCACTTCCACAATATGTGATAGCTACATCCCAAAGCCTGGCTTTCCAATTTAATGCCAAAAAGTTCTTCAGTTTCTAATCAATAGTTAACTTTTTACAAATGTCAAGTGAGACCCAAAATGGAAAACTGCTGCCACATCTGGGACAGCATTACTGCTGCTGTTACAGACATTCCAAGCCATAACCAGAAAAAAAAGGCTAAGTGGCATAAAGTCACTCACCAACACACTCCAACCTCCCTTCCACATAGGCCGGTTCCTTGTTTTGTCATTTTTTAAATTTCAGCTACAGTGGTTTCCCTGCCTTTAATCACCTATATTATATCTGCAATTCTAGCCTCCTTCTCTTACCATTCTCTTCAAGCCTTCTTTCCCATAACAACAGCTTTCTAGAATTCCCTGCCTTCCCCATGTTCTTCCTCAAATCATTTACCATAAATCACATCATTCTTGGAGAGTCTGTAAATGCCATAAGCATGGCTCCTCTCTCCAAATCAAACTTTTAACACACACACACACAAGTAAAATGTAAGCCCTTCCAGTTTTAAGTTCAAACCTTGCCAAGGTTCACTTTATTTTTCATATTTCCTGAGCAACCAGTCATATTCTGGTGTCGATTCAACCCACTATGATACATCTGTGGACATATCATCAAAATCTCAAAGCTATGACATAATGCATGATTAATTCAAAACAATGTGAATAAATCATCGTTACATTTGACAGAGTAATCTGAATGCTAAAGGGTTAAGGCATTCACACAGAGTAACAGTGTTTGTAGATAGGCATAGGTGTGGCCATGTGGTAAGAAGTTTGCTTCTCAACCACATGGTTCCAGGTTCAGTCCCACTGCTTGACACCTTGGACGAGTGTCTTTTGCTATAGCCTCAGGCCAACCAAAGCCTTATGAGTGGATTTAGTAGAAGCCTGTGATAGGCTGGCAGGCAAGGATACTGCATTACAACCAGTGTTGGTTTGTTTATATCTTGGCAAAAGAAACTGATAGAACAAGTACTGGACATAAAAAAACAAGAACTGGGGTTGAACTATTTGACTAAACCCTTGAAGTCTGTGCCCCTGTATGGCCACAGTCCAGTGACACAAGTAAAAGATAAAAGCTAGCAGTAGACTTAATCTGCTGTAGGGTCTAACACCTCCATCTGGTTATTGAGTTCCTTTAGTAGTGTCTACTTAGCTGAAAGTATTTGGGTCAAGTCTCTAGCCTGAAAGTACTGCCTCCCTCCCACTCATCAGTGACAGAGGATCTCCTCCTTTAAGAAACAGATTGCATGAGAGCAAATATATATATATATATATATATATAT
>JARUKP010000452.1:0-11532 GCA_029874955.1 Octopus insularis | reverse complement strand
CCAAAATAGCAAAAAACCGTCCACAAAGGTCTATAGTAAACTCCTTATAAATTTATTTAAGGTAAGAAAGAATAATAATAATATTATACACACACACACACACAGATGTTATACATTGCTGGCCACAATGTGCTTTTACATCATTTTAGCCATCGAATGATGCCACCCCACTGGCCAGACAAGCAGGCCAACATTCCCCACTTGATTGAAAGGTGGGGGATGGGGCTAGAGCAATGTGAAGTGAAATGAAGTGTTTTGCTTAAAAACACAACACACCGCTCAATAAAGGAATTGAATCCACGATGTAGTGATCACGAGTGCAACAGCCTTACCACCAGGCCACACTCCTTCATGTATAGGAATAGATAAATGCAGGAGTAACCATGAAGCTGAGAGTCCATATAAAATGTAGCATTAGTAAATTAGTGTAAAGACGAGAACTGGATGAAGTAACAAAATAACATTTCATCAAAGTAGAAACAGAAATCCAAAATGGAGTGATTCTCACCTTTTTCGCCCAAGCTTGTAATTTTTTGTCAGGTCCATTTAACTCTTCAAGTGTCATCACTTTGGCCCCAGTACTTCCAGTAAATAAACCAGGTAACTGCTTTGACTGAGCCCACCGATTCAACTAAACAGCAAACAAATGTTTCACATGAATTCAACAACAACAACAACATATTAAATACACACAATGGTGATTTTAAGGACAGATACTGTAGTGGTTAGCTCTGCTAGCGTTTGGGGCCATTTTGAAATCCACGACTCAAGTTAACAAGGGCAGCCTGTATCTTATAATTGATCTGTTAGAATTAGTAGCCAAATCTTTCTAAAAAACACACCTTACTCATCTTGATTAAACAAAATATTTTTCATAGTTTAGTTCTGGGATCCTAGACACGCTAAGTCTGAATAAAAGATGGGATGTCTTTGGTAACAGGTCTATCAATCAGGGCTAAATTAAGACCAAAGACCCAACAACATCCCTGCTAGATCTAACTTCCCTAAACTAATTTTAAACACTCTAAAGTTACATCCCTTTTGGAACTAAACCTTTTCCTCCCTACTGTTTATATTCCCCAAAACAAACCCCCTAACCCCACTAACCTTTCCTTGTCCCCCAAACTATTGCTTCATTATCCAATCAAGGATGACCTAAAAGAAGCTCCAGGTACAATCCTTTTCTAGGTCGAATAAAAGACAAACAAAAATTACCCTCCCCCCCCTGGCCCTGGCCCCACCACCACCACCACCACCACCATCATCATCAGAAACAAGACATTAAACAAGTAGAGTTGATATAGTGTCAGTCAGAATGTTTGGTGGTTTTTATTCAGACCCTCCTTGCAATGAGTTCAAATCCCACGGAGGCCAACTTTTCTAACTTTGGGGGTAATGCATAGAGGAGGAGTAGTAGTAGTAGTAGTAGTAGTCAAACAGCGAATTTATTTCACTCATCTCCACACCCCAGTACTTTGAACAGGTGATGTGAATGACCAAGAAAGGGACCAAAGAAAGGGGTGTTCACGTTGTGACCCCACAAACCCTTTGACTACCAATTTATGCAAACACAACGAGGTCAGAAAGATCACCAACACGGCCAACTCTGTTGTCAGAGTTTTAAATAAATTACACCAGAGGTACATGTATGACTTCCCGACCAGGAGGTGCTGGGTTCTATCCCACTGCGGGCACCTTGGGCAAGTGTCTTCTACAATAGTCCCAGGCTGACCAAAGTGCCTTGTGAGTGGATTTGGTAGATGGAAACTGAAAGAGGCCAGTCATGTTTTATGCGTGTGCATGAGTGTGATGTGTGTGTGCATGCGATGTTTGTAAACAAGCATCACTGTCATACAAGCAAGGTTGTTTGTATCCAGTCTTCTATGAAAAACATCTCTGGTCATGGGTAAATTCTACCTTGCTTGTAAATGGATGAGAAATGGCAACAGGAAGGGCATCTGGCCATAGAAAACCTGCCTCAATGAATTCCATGCAAGAATGGAAAAGTGGACATGAAATGATACTGATAATAACACCAACCAAACATATTATATATATATATATATATCGTTAAAGGGTCAATGAGTGCTACAAGTTTCCATTAAACAGAACTGGACATGTCAATTTGGAATCGAAGTCTTTCTATGAACAAAAAGAAACTAGCATCAAATTGTAGAGAATAGTTATAAAAAATTATATATACATATATACTAACATATATATATATATAAATATATACACACACACACACATATACGTGCGTGAGTGAGAGAATGAGAGAAGGAGCTGACCTTTACCAGCCAGTAATGACAACTGCAGACATCTATTTGCTTGATCCTGCTAGACATAGCAGTTGAATTCTGCTGCGCATCACACCTTCCTACCTCAAATCAATAAGGACATTGGATAAAAGTAACCCTGGACAAACTGGAAATTAAGATAGGGTCAATTGCTGGAACCCTTTTGATTATAGTTGTGTTTGAGTGGCGCTGACCTAGAGTTAAACAACACCTACCAATCCCTACCAACAAGCAACCACATGAGCCTCAATGTGGTTGCTCAGCCAGTTAGAAATAGCAGCTATAACTGACTCAAACAGGAAGGACACACTTGACAAGTCAGCTGAGATATTTCTTTCAAGGTGGTCCAGAAGGAACCCCTTTTCAATCTGGGTTTGCTGTGATCATGAGAAACTGTCGCTGGGCCCTGCAACCCCCATCAACGGTTGACAATAAATAGGGTAAAGTAGTTTTCACAAACCTCTTTCTGTGCTCGATACATGCTGCCTAATGCTTGAGTGTCATGAGGGTTCTTCTGCAGTTTCTTCACAGCATTCATACGTTCAGTCATCACTTGAGTTATATTGACATCCTGTAACAACACGCACACACACATCATTTTAGCCTGTTTGCTTCTTTTTATTTTGCCATGTAGACGGAGTCTCTTTGAGGTGGTTATAACCCCATCGTCTCAACTCCCTGACTTACAGCTTTAGAATTTAAATCATGCTAATTTATTCACACTTTATATCACGTACGATATTGTACATATATTCAGTGATTCTCTTATCACTGCTTCGGTAACAATGAGTGAGGTTTGCTCTGCTGAAGAGATTCAAATAAGACTGAAACATGTTCAGTTGTTCCCCAACCCCGTATTTATCAGAACGATTGAAGTAATATTAGTCATGAAAAGCACCCAGTCTCACTCTGTAAAGTGGTTGGCATTAGGAAGGGCATCTGGCCACAGAAACTATGCCAAAACAGACAACAGAGCTTGGAATAGCCTTCTGGCTTGCCAGCTCCCGTAAACCATCCAACCCATGCCAGCATGGTGAACGGATGTTAAATGATGATGAGGAGTCAAGCTAATGTCTTTTTTCTCATCACATAATTACTTCTAATGCAGATTTTTATTACTCAATACATTAAATATGTTGACATTTTCATTTTTAAAAACACATATATACACAAACACACACATAAGGGATCTTGCTTTCAATGAAGCAGCTATTCTATCAACTGAATTATCTGCTTATTGAAACAGCATATTAGTGGCTGAATATTCCACAGACATGACTCTCTCAGGTACAATCCACTTGAGTTTCTATACAGTTTGTCAACCTAATCTCACCCACAAGGTATGGGTTGACTAAAGGCTATAGAAAATGACACTTGCCCAAGATAGCATGTACTAGGATTGAACCTAAGACCTTGTGATGATAAAGCAAACTTATTAACCAGTTGGCTATATTGTGCCTAATGTCTTTTCTTTTTTTAATATCCATTTTTTTCCATGCTAGTATGGGTCAGACAAAAATTCAATGAAGGGGTCTTTTATTCCAAATCTTTGAAAGCACAGAGCCAGCTGATGATTTGTCAACAGGGGAAATGACAACAATGTCACTGCTTGTAGCTTAATGATTTTTGGAGGAGCACAAATGTAAACGCATAACACAAATACAACAAAAGTGAGCTTCGTACAGTTTCCATCTAAATTTACTCACAAAGCATTGGTTGGTCCTACATATATACATATATAACGTTATCATTTTATGTCCATTTTTTCCATGCTTACATGCATCTTTTTTTTTTCTTTTTAAATTTTTCTCCATTTAATCAGGGTGGGTAGGACAGCACTCATGAATCCAACCTTGTATTGTTTACCAGGACCTTTGAGATTAACAGTTGGAAGTTTATCCTTAAACCTGAGATAAGATGCAGATATCTGCAATGGGATGAACCCCAATAAAAGCACTCAAGGACCAGATGGTGGTGGTGGTGGTGGTGGAGGTTGGTGTTGAATACAGTAACAGCTTAAGTCTACCACTCCATCAACTCTGAATCCAAAGACCTTGAAGGTACTGTAAGGTACCACATCTGATCCATTTTACAATTCTGCCAATCTATTGCCCTTGACAGGTGTTTTATTTTGTTGACCCACCCACCCACAAGTTCAAAGCCGACCACGACAGGATTTGAACTCAGAATACAGAAAACCAAAACAAATACACAAGCTTTAACAAAACTGACAATTCTCATTTACAGAATCTTCTTCTATATGGATCCCCTGCACCCATTTGTGACCCCTTGTTCTAAATATTTCATCAGTGACCCACACTGCTGGCTACCCCTATGGAAAGGGAATGGAAAGATTTGCTTAAGGTATACAATATCACAGACTCTTGAGGAAGGGAGTGGGGGGACAGGTGAACAAAAGAATTACAGATGGTTGAAACTTGTTACCTGTTGGCTGTCTTCAGGAAATACTTGGTCTGAATTTGAGTTTGTATCCAAGGAATCGAGTTTACCATTCCTTCCTGCAGCATACACCGACTGAGCTGTAGAGTTTTTCTGAAAGCCTAATTGACCTGTGGTTGACTGAAGTTCTTTAGCACGATGTTGGCTGCCACTGGACACCGGGAATTGAAGCCTTAATGGGGAATCTTTTATCATATCTTGAGGGGAGGGCAGTTGATGGTGTTTGTTATTCTGAAAACAAAAAAGAAAACCATTAAAATTGGAGGAAAAAAGGATGGTTTATTGTACATATTTATGAAAGAGGAAGAGAGGGGGAATATGAATTTGTGATATTGATGCTTTTCCCAAGTTCATTAGAGATATAAAAGAAGTGACTTGGGTTTAACCAAGAATTGAAACAAAGTTATATCTAGGCTGCCCACTTGTCTTGTAGCAGTGGGTAGTTTTCATTATGAGATCGAATTGTTAACTGTTGAGATAAATGGGGGGTTAGTGTGTGTGCGCACACATATCATCATCATCATCGTTTAACATCCGCTTTCCATGGGTTGTACGGTTTGACTGAGGGCTGGCAAGCCAGAAGGCTGCACCAGGTTCCAATTCGATCTGGCAAAGTTTCTATAGCTGGATACCCTTTCTAACGCCAACCACTCTGAGAGTGTAGTGGATGCTTTTTATGTTCCACTGGCATGAGGGCCAGTCAGGTGGTACTGGCATCGACCACGCTTGGATGGTGCTTTTTATATGCCATCGGCACGGGAGCCAGTCAGGCAGCACTGGTGCACACACACACACACATGGATGTGTGAACAAACAAGATATCCTCTTTTTGGCAACTGAATTAAGGAATAATTCCCACCTGCATTTCATTTAGAGTGCGAGGACAGCATGGTGCTGGCCATAAAGTATGAAGAAGTATTGATGAAAAACTTTGATGGTTTAAATAAAGAACAGCTGGTGAGACGACAGACCTACCTTCATGTTTAAAATAGCACTTCTAACAGCCTGGACTATACAATGATTCTCTGGTCGTTTGAAAGGATGGTTTGTGATTTCAATTTCTTCTTCAGGTTTCTTTGAATCATACAAAGAATTATCAGAACTGGACTCGTGTTCCTTTTGTGATATCTGTTTACAATAATCTGTTACAGCAACAACAACAACAAGATCAGAAATAAAAGCAAAATATTGGTTTCAAATTTCGGCACAAGGCCAGCAAGTTCGGGGGAAAGGGTTAAGTTGACTACATTGACCCCAGTGCTCAACTGGTACTCGTCTCCGTAACTTAGCAGTTCGGCATAAGAGATCGATAGAATAAATACTAGGCTTACAAAGAATAAGTCCCGGGGTTGATTTGCTCAACAAAAAGGTGGTGCTCCAGCATGGCTTCAGTCAAATGACTGAAACTAATAAAAAAATAAAAGAAAATATATGTATATACGTACGTACTTAAGTACGAACGTAAAAGAGTGAAGAGAGTAATAAGCATTATATTGACAAAATAATCAACATTGTTTAACGTCTGATGATGATGATGATGATGATGATGACGATGATGATGATTACTTTGTCAAATGTAATGCTCATTGATTTACACTGCTTAAAATTAATCAAAGTAAACTGAATGCTAAAGGGTTCAGCCGTTTGTAAGGGCCAGGCCTTCCCAAACTCTCAGACTCTGACAACATGTTGAGCCTACCATTAAGGGAAGTTCAGTGTGGTTTGTCCCTTGCGTGATCTTAAATCTCTCATTGCACAAAAAGATGGGTCCAAGGGGAAAGGGATCAGATTGTCTGAAATCCTCTGAAACATTTCCTAAAAGACATCACATCATTCAGACAATCCAAAATGACCACTGCCGTCAATACAAGCAAAAACAGCTCCCCGGGATCTTTAGAATGGAATTATCACAGAGATAAGGATGAATACCACAGCATCTTCACCTTAGTACAACAGAATTTTTACAGACATTAAACTAATTGAACAATTGGGTAGAAAGCTCCACCCAACAAACCACCCCTATGTACTTACTTATTAACTCTTCAACAGTTTTCCCACCAGCTCGCAATGATGCAATATCTTCTTTAGCGGCAGTCCCAGATTTGATCAGTTTCTCACTACAAACAGAGCAGACATCAACAAAAATGTTAACACAAACTATAACAATGTCATTAAACACAACTCTCTGTTAATTAACAAACTTAATTACAATGTCGCTATGTTTTAAACACACTGCTCTGTGAATGAACACAAGAAATTATACCAACGAAATGGTGATGTGAGATTTTCTTTAAAAAAACATTGTTTACAACAATCAAGTTTCTGTCTCCAAGTGTGCAGATGAGGGCAGCTGTATAAGGAAGTGCTGATTACTAAATGAGGATGGAGCTTGCAGAAAAGGAACCCAGAAGACCCAGACAGACATGGGACAAAGTGGTGAAGGCTGATCTTGGACCTTGAGCCTCACAGAGAAGATGACAAGAGACTGGTCTTCTACTATAGCCCCAAGCTTTGGTCAGCCTGGAACTATAGTAGAAGATACTCACCCAAGGTGTTATGCAGTGTGACTGAACCTGACAACCCCCGTACATGTAGCAACACAAACACATGTAGCTAATATCATAGAGAAAGACAGACAGACATATGTACAGCTAATAACAGACACCCCAGAGATATACACAGCACCGAGAGCAGAGACAGTCCTTGCACTGGTTATACAGCCGATCATACACTGCCCACGTCCTAGATACACATACACACATTATTGATATCCTAGACGTACACATTGTGAATACCCTACATAGTTATGCACCCAAGGGTATAGTGAATACTTACACCGCAATATTATGTAACTTGACTTTGTCGATAGCTAATCGATCGTCTTTTGATGTGACAGATTTATCTGTTGTCGAGGAATGGTTACTGTCTGTGTTATATGACCTATGTCTACTTGATGCTCTGTATCTGAAAGTAGGGATAAGAAAAAAACAAAAAAACAATCTAGGTGTTAGATGGGTTATCATAACCAGGACAACGTCATTAGCAACAACAAAAATCAACAAAAATAATCAGCATACAGTAATGGAATGTGTATATTATGTCCAGAAGTGTATTTTTTTTTTAAAGACCTAGGTGGACATAGCATACCTCAAGTGTCAATACTGCTTGGATTAAGAGTTTTAAGCCCTAACTTTATAGATTTATATTTCAACAACTTACACATATACATACATGGATATATGTGTGAATGTGTGTGTGTATGTGTGTGTGTACACTAAGATCAAACAGTGAAAATGAGAGCTCAGCAGTGCATTGGTGGATAAATATTCTTCATTTGTGGGTTAAAAAGGCTACCAATGGTTTCATATAGAGAGGAACCTCTTAATAATTATCAAGCCTGCTTGATAATTGTTAAGATATTCCTCTTTACATGACATCATCGGTAGCCTCATTAAATCACAAATAACATGTATGCGTGTGTGTGTGTGAGTGTATATTATATACAGGCAGATAAACACAAGGAATACGAAATAAACAAAAGGAGTTATGCAATAGTCTTATCTCGACAGCTGTTTCACACAAACCATGGCTTATGCCTTAACCATGTCCATTACATAATAAAGACACACAGTGTTGTTGGTCTATGAAATAACACAAGTTCTTATTGATCTGTTAAGCAAGCTCTGTTGCCACATTCTTCAGATGAGGTGACCTAGCCTTACCTAACAGATCCTTAGGAACTTGTACTATTCCATACACCCATGACATTATGGGTTCTTGTGATGTAATGAATGTGGTTACAGCACAAGCCATGGTTTGTTTGAAACAGCTGTTTAAACTATTCCGTAACTCCTTTTTTTTTTTTTTACATCTCTAGTTTGTATTCCATGTAAGTAAATGTAGTCAGATTACTGATGTTCATCTGTCTTTCTTGCTTGACAAAGATTGTTCTTGTAGCCGACTTTCTACAGCAGAGGTACTTGCCTTAGATGAAGGAACTGTAATATAAGTTCTCGTTTATCTGAGGACTACTCTGGGCATATGTATACCTCACTTGTCCTAGCATTCTCCAGCATTCATGTGCTGTGTGTGTGTGTGCTTCTCTTTCATTGGTTTCATTCACTGAGCTGCAGCCATGTTAAGGGGGACGTAACTTCAACATAACCATACACTACAAGGTGTTTTTGTTTAACACACAGATTTCCCCACCAACACACACACACACACACACACATATTTATAAAAGTTGAATCTTCAAATTTTATGGCTCAGTCACAAAATTCCAAGATTTAGCTTTAACAAACCATTCTTGGACACTCTACGTTTGGCACTGAGTATTCTTCTTTCTATCCCTCTTTGTTTACTTCAAAGTGATTATATACGCATATATGTTAAGTTATGGTTATTATTTAAAAAATAGAAAGAGTAAAAAAAGGAACATTCATTGATGGGGGGAGGCACTCAACATTGAGTGTAGAGTCAAATTTATGGCAAAGTTCAGGTTGGCAAAGACTTTATACACATGCATATGTGTGTGTGTGTATACATACATACAGTGTGTGTATGTGTGTGTAATCATTTTACAATGAAACCAAAAGCGAAAGAGTAAGTGATATTTTACATTTTAACAAATACAACATATAATGTGCAGATACCTCCCCATCCACAACAACACTTCAACCAGACAAGGAGGGAGCCTTTACACAGATGCTCGATGCTCAACTTACTAGAAATAGCAGCCAAAATTCTCTCAAACAACTGTCTTCATTTAAAGAAAAAAAAAAAAAAGAAAGAAAAAAAAGGCCACATTCAATATTGCAGATGAAGATGTAATCTGGCTGAAGGAAAAATAAAGCATCTGGTCACAGATGGAATGTCTCTGATCACATGTGTACTCAATCAGGTGTGAAGTGGGAGTCAAGTAACAACAAAAACAACAACAACAAAGGACTGATTCAGAGCAATGATTCAAAAGTCCGCAACACTAGCAATGCAACAATGAGACTTGTAGCACACATCACAACATTTCTTAATGTTATTAGGAAATCAAGACATGAAAAAAGAGAAACCAGCAACAACATATTGATAACACTGCAACATAAGGCATTGGTTGGTTAGGAATGGATTGCAACACTGTAACCTCTGTTTTACAGAGAAGTTCTATATTATTTAGCACCACTCCACTCCAGTTCTAGACAAAAAGAACTTATTTCAATCAGTTAACACAAGCCTAAATTAATTCTCGAGAACTGCAAAACAAACCTTCCTGGATATGATAACAACTGATGTCAGAGACCAGATGATCATGTCCAGATGCCACTTAAACCACTCAACCATTATCAGTCATTTCTTCTTCATTCACTGGTGTGTCCAACCAATCACAGGACAAAACAAAACCTTTGATACAGATATGGAACCCTGTTTACTTTACACATGATTAAACATATCAGACTCTACACACCTCTAACACAAGGGGGTGATGAGCACTTTTTATATTTTTGCACCACAAAAAAAAAAAGAAAGAAAAGAAAGAAAAAAAATTACGAATATACATAAACAGCCTTTTACTCATTTACTGGTTCTAATCAGCAGACCATGGCCATTCTGGGACAAAGCATTACAATATACACAAACATGCATCTATGTTTGAATTCCACTTTATGAAAAGCAATTTCTACTCAGCTAAAGACATAACCATCTCAAAGTTTTATATATGTATGTATATGTATGTAATGTATATGTATGTATGTATATGTATGTATGATGAGGATGGGGCATCCACAATCAACTATTGCCCACACAAGTCAAGTATACAGACCACATAAAAAATACGTTTTATCAATATTGATATTTACTGATATTTTATTATTATATAATTAGTTTTACTGCATAGGAAGAGGGGGTAGAGATTCATGGTGAAGAGGTGATCTTCATGCTTGTCCCAGGATATTGGTAAACTGATGGTCAGGTCACAGACTTGGCGCTCTACCAAACTATGGTGCTAATTCTTTTTCTATCTCTCTCTCTCTCTCTCTCTCTTTCCCTCTCTTTGCCTACCTCTTAGACATGAGTGAGAAAGATAGTGAGAGATAGAAGGGGAGGGAGAGAGAGAGAGAGAAAGAGAGAGAGAGAGAGAAAGGAAGAAAGATAGATATGGATATGTGTGTGTGTGTGTGTGTATATGAAATGAGAGAGAATAATAATAGAATGAGGACTAATATATATTTGAGAGAGAGAAAAGAGTAGAGAGAGAGAGAGAAAGAGAGGGAGATTTAACTCGAACAAAAATACTGAAATATTTTGATTTGCCGACAGTAGAAATAAAAAAAAAGCAAAACATTTTCTTTTCGTTTACCAAAAAGACGTCACACAGCAACAGATTGGAAATAATTTGCCATGAAAGTGCATTAGAGAGAAATATTGAATGTTTAACCATTTTCTGTAGCAGTGTTGGAACTGAACAAAGTGTAGTGAAATGTTACTTAAGAACTTTACAAAGTGTATGGTGAACATAATTCTTTGAGATATTTTGGTTCTCAGGTGAGCTGTGATGGAATATGACAAGAATTTGGTTTGAAAATCATTTTTCCATTTGTCAGAGATTTCATTGCAGGTTTTATGTCGTTTCTTATCGAAACCATTAGCAAGAAAAGCAAAGTCAATTGAAATATATATATGTACATCTTCTTGTAGAAAGAATACATCGGTAAACATGTCCTTCTAGGAAGCAGAATGGCTCATTCGGTCTGAACTAGGAGTACATGTCAGACAC
>JARUKP010000451.1:0-11533 GCA_029874955.1 Octopus insularis | reverse complement strand
CCGCTTGAAGCCACTTGATGCGACTCTCAGGCATCTGTGTACCGACCGGCATCTGTGTATCGACTGGCATCTGTGTACCGACCGGCATCTGTGTATCGACTGGCATCTGTGTACCGACCGGCATCGGCGTGTGGAGTCCTACTGCCACATGGCGCGTCTTTGTTTTGCGGTGCTTCTTTCCTGTTCGTCGATTTTTACGATGACTGAAACGAAGGAGCAGCGTGCTTTCTTAAAATTCTGTTTCCTGCTGGAGAAAATGGCAACCGAAACAGTGGTTTCATCGATGCGAAAGGAAGTCCACACAGAATTTGTTCCTCCTCAAACTGTTAACCAGACATTTTACTTGGCGGTTCTGAAGCGTTTGCGACACGTGGTGAGACGGAAACGCCACGACTTGTGGCAAAATGGAGAGTGGTGCGTACACCGCCTTGGTATGAGAGTTTTTTTTACCAAAAATAGCATGACCTCGCTTAACCACCCTCCGTATTCACCAGATCTTGCTCCCAGCAGCTTGTTTTTTTGTTCCTCCCAATGAAAAAAGTCTTTAAAGGAAAACGTTTTGCAGATGTAGAAGAGGTGAAGAAAAGAAAAAAACGACGGAGGTATTAAAAAGCATCACTTTATAAGAGTTCTAGGATTGCTTCGAACAGCGGAAAATGCGTTTGGACCGCTGCATTGTTTCAAATGGAGAATACTTTGAAGACGATAAAAGTGTAAACATGTAAAACTAAGCGAATAAAATTGTTTAAACCTTATTGAATACCAGTCCTCAGAACATCATTGTGACGCGTTCTAAGGTTTTTAAATACTAGCTGAAGACAAGTTTGGTCGTTGAACATAATTCTGCAAGAAAATCGTGTTCTTTCGTAGAAATTGTTATCTCATTGTTCGTGTAACTTGGTCAATTGTTGTGAAAAGAGTCAAATATAAACAAGTTTTGTTTTACCCCTTTAACATGCTAAAGACTGTCAAAAGTCAGAATTCGATGTATTCTTATGCAATTATAAAGTGTGTAGTAAAATGTTTCAATAAATAAATCATTGTTGTAGATAAAACTTACAACTTGGATCCATTCATCACTTAAACCAAGTGATGAATAGAGCACATTTTGTTGTTATTATTGTTGACTATATTAACCCATGATTGACCAAATAAAGTTTTTCTTAACACGTATCGCTCTAGTTATTAACATTGAGTAATTACAAATATAGGAAAGTAATTGTTGGGATGTATGACTGACTAAGCATGGGGAATTGAAGAATATCGAAGGAAACTGAGCAATATTAAAAAAAAATATGTCAAACTATTGTTATAGTGATGCATGTTAATAAAAAATAGACCAGTTGAAAGATACAATGTCTCTTAGAATAATACGTTAGACATTAAAGAGCAAGGAGTAAACTCACGTGTCCTCTTTTGTTCCTTACAAGACGCTTGGATTGATGTTAAAATTATATTTATACGATGAGAAATTTAGAGAAGACAACAGAAAGAAGAATGGAAGCTAAAAGGGATCAAACAATTTGTTATTGTTGACCAGTATGAAGCAGTTGCTCAATGAGACCAGAAGATGTACTTGACTTGGTTAATGAGGACATTGGAATACTCCCAATCCTCCAAATTCAAACTGTTCTCAAAGACAAAATAACAGTAACTTAGTCTCATGCCAATCCATACGGTAAAACGGTAAAAATGCAGAAAAGGCGTACGGGTGTGGGCATTATCCTAAAAGTTTACCAATGCAAATTTAAAAGTATTCCGATATCTGGATCAATGCTGTTACAGAAAGCAAAATATGAATTATAAGATTTAGGCATATAGGAATTCTTTATTATAAATGGATGGCTTTGCTGGTGAAATGTCAGGCATAAAATTAGGCTCAAGAACCATGATGGTGAGAATAAATAAGTGAACTTATATGACATGATATTAAAGAGATCTACAACCCATATGACTTCTGAATGTATAACCCTTCAAGATAAGTTTTCCAAAGTGGATGAGATAAGAGAAAGAAAAAAAAATGCAAGATCTAAGTTACAGTTATAAATTTCCGACATGTCAGAAAATGACAAACCAAAATTATTGATGGGGAACTACAAAAACCACAAGAACGCCTGATGACTTGAAAGATTTTACAGCATGGCCGAGAGAACTCAGTGAGATAATCTGGAAGAAAAGAAATTCTGTAGTGCTTGTTGAAAATCGTTCTACTCACCCTTCAGTTACAAGTCGTAAATAGATATCACTTCTACCAAACATCATTGATTCAACCATGTCATCAAAGTATTATAAAAGCGTTGAAATCACTATATAGAAAATGTATTAAGAAAAAGCAAAGCAAAATTCTTAACAATGGAAGTTAACCAGGAATGAAAGCAAATGACTTTGCCCCCCAAACCAAAATCACGGGATGCTAATCATCTTAGAAAATTTATCGTACTGTCTTAAGTCTTCGACGATTACCAATTGTTTCCAGATGGCTGGTTTCATAATTGTAAATACAACCGCTTTTGAAGAATGTATGTCTACTCCTGCTGATACTGAGAGAACAGTTTCTGGTGTATGTGACCTAAAATGATGATCTTGAATGTTTGTTACAACATCCCAACCTATGAACTGGTTTCTTCGTTCATGAACGCAATGTAACGGTAGCATTGTAGTTGTAATGCAATGTCTCAATAACAGACATTAAACTAGCTTTGACAAATGTGAGTTTCTTAGAAGAAAACAGCTGTGAGAATTTTGACAGTTATTATGCTCTCTCAGACTTGTGTGAATCAGTAGTAGCTAGAACTCGTTGACAATCGAAAATTTATGCAATGGAAACAATAATGACATTCGAAATTTTATACCAATGCAAACTAGGAATTTGTCATTTTAATTTATCATTTGTTGAGTCTTGTACATGGATATTTGAATAAACGAACGAGCAACGTTGTTTCCAGGAAGAAATAATTTGTTTTATTTGTTTCTCGTTAAGGGAAATTATTGTAGATCGATTAAATGTATCATTTGAAAGTGAAGAAGTCGACTGTAATTATTTTCCAATGCATTAAACAAATAAATTTCCAGCTGATTCAAATCAACTTTTCATGTAAAAAAGGACAAACAACACAAACATACTCAAAGCATGTTATTCTTGTTTTTATTATACAACCTATACATGTGTAGCAATCACAATACCTTTCTACTGAGAATATACTGAAATCTCGTAATTTATCTCTTTCTAGGCAACTTCGGTTTATTACATAAAAGTTTCAATCATCGAGGTCATGTAATTGTTTAATCGATTTTTCCAATTTGTGAAAATTCATGTTTGTACATTCTTGTAGTGAAAACACTCGCCCTAATTATTAAGGTGTTAAGCTCATGGGTCCGACTCCTGTACTGGTTGGTTAATTGTATCCATAAACCAGGAACTACATTTATCGCTTCTCTGGTCTAAGTAAAAATGACGACCAGTCGAGTACTGGTGCGTCCCTTTTTACCTTTCTAGCTCTAGTTTGAGTATCTTGAATGCTCTGCTGAGTTTAGGGTGGGAGGGAAAAAGAGGATATTTACGTCTGTTTGCAATTACGACATAGACAACCAAAATAGAGAAAACATGGTAATTGCTACTAAATAAGGTTCAATTCCGAGTGACAGTCGTAGACATTCACGTAAGTAATTCTAAATTAACCAGTGTCTGAAGTTACCATCACTAGGAATTTCAAATCACATAGCACCTCTTCTTGCATTTCTCCCAAACACTCACTGCTGGTATGGAGGCCATATCTTACCTTGTATCTGATAATAATCAGAATCAGCTAGTATTCTAACTTACGTACTCTGACTTATACACCAACGCTCCGCAATAACTCTTGATATGTTTTCTCACTTTGTCCATAATTCATCGTTTGCCCACCGTCTCGTCAAAGCAACCAATCTAACATCATGAACGAAAAATTTCTTACACTGCACCTTCTCGAACTCTGCGATTGGAAACTGGTTGGAACTTCACCCGTACTATGCCGACTACTTTTAGCAGCAAATATGCCTCATCTCTGAACCATCCAAAGCAACTAAGTAGGTGATCGATACTATCTCTGTAGGTATTCCCCTCGCATCTTTCACACTATCATATTATATAACTCCGAACCCTTAGGTGCTTCACTTGCAACTGCCATGTAGCTGTGATTGGGAAGAAAATTGCCTTCATCACATGACCAAAAATCAGCCAGGGTCGCCAGTTGAAAGTATATCTCCCATTACATCTGCATCAAAAGCCCTAAGAAAGAAAAGGACGACTTCATACTGTAAATAAATTGCAACTAGGGGTCCTGGTTCCTTGCAAGAAAAGTATTTGCCAATTTTGAAGAATATTTCCACTTCTCTATATTCAATCAAACTAGCTCGGTAAATATCAAACTTGTTCATAAAACCGCAAGAGTTGCCGAATGTTTTGCTTCTAACTCAATAAAGAGAAAAAAACCTCTTCAAAGACTCTATGTCTCCATTCTATATTACCACGATGCATAAATGATCTCTGCTTCGACCCAACAAAATAGCAATTTCTGATAGTGCTCTTTCCGTTAATGACAAGCTATGTGATTCACAACTTGTTCTCATTTGTTCTTTGTTTCCTACAAGATATTCCAGCGCATGGAATCACATGACATTTTGTCCTATTCTGAAGCAGAGTCACTGACGCTGCCAAATGTCACCTTATTGCCTTAACTTCCAGCATCTCAAAGATGTCAAAATGTTTGCAAGCTACAAACTCCTTCAACGCTTTAAATTTATCGCTCCTTGGCTGTTTGGCTTCTGATCAGCCGAATTTGTGAACATTCGACCTTATACACCGAATACCAGCGATATTTCTCTTTTAGAAATTAAGAGAAAGTAATGTTATTGCTCTTGACATATACAAAACTTTAGATGACATCTTAGATGATATCTTGTAGGTTTAAGCTAATTTACCCAACTGATTCTTATCCCTTACAGTTAGTATGTTGTACTAATACCACTCTCTCTAATAATTCAGGGGTACGCACAGGTTCACTTACATATCATTCCTTTTAAATATTAATGATTTATCTGCTATCACATCCAACAACACATCTTCCTATACAGAGGGCACCACTTTAATAATTTGCGCATATCCACATTCAACCTAAATATTTCATTCTTGACTGCGCTGTCTACAGTGTCCTTGAAAATAATCTTCAATGGAGATATGGTAACCTAGCATCATGATATTTATCAAGCAAACACTAGTAATCCCTATAGTCCTGCACAGCATATGATTAAATCCCTGAAAGTTGCTTCAAATGCAAAGTCTGACATCATCTCATTAACATTCATGGCGGCTCCACATATACAACATTGCAAAAACAACCGCAATACAGAAAATTATTAGATTTTTATTTTAGAGTCAGAAGACACTAAAATCTAAATAAGTTTCTTACTCTTTACAAAGCTGAAACACGATTAACATAGGAGTAGGGCTCACTTTTCTGGGGTGGTGCTGTTGTTGTATGCACAAACATTTTATACAGTGTTAAAAAATCCGTTTATCTGATTGGAAGCTTCCTTCACCAACACACTACGACCACTAACTCACTGACTGATGCGATGCATCTGTTTTTTCTACCCTTACTGCATCGACATCTACTGATCTGAACTAACGAGCTACTCACCACCTCCTCATAAATACAGCAACTACTTCACCTCTCACCATTCCTACTGTTTTTTTCCACCCAAACCCTGCACTAAACATTTTGCACAATTATTCTTCTAAATTGCATACACCTGGAATTTCTGCCCCATGTTCTTTTTCTATTGGAGTCGACCTATTGCAGTTGAAGCTGAACATCAATCGATCTTACCAGTCTTGGAGGATATGTAAAGGTCATAAAACTGCCACTCCTCCTCCAACTAATTAATAAAAATATATTCGAGACTATCTGCCTACCTCGGTAATATTTTTTTTATAAACAACGCCTTGCTTAAATGTGTTGTGGGAACTAATTACACAGACACATTCATTAATCAAGTGAATGCTATTAGATTAGAAAATAGCCTGAGGCACTAGAAGCCAAATGCAATATATCATTTATTAAAATGTCAGGCTAGAAGTGAACGGTACTTAACCGATAGAGACGTTGGCAATGGCAACCAGACTGTAAGTTTTATAATATTTGATTTGACATTTCTTCATTCAAGTAAGGCTTCAGTTTTCATCGATTCAAGATATATAAAATAAATAGCAAGAAGTATGAACTTTTCAGTCTATTTTTCCAGTCTCTTGTGTTTCGCTATGTGTATTTGTAGGCATATTGTCTGATCGTCTTCGTATCCCTGATTAATACATATATAAATATATATTCGCCAAATTTTTTCTTATGACCTTTCCTTATGAGGCTGGATTTCAACGTTTGTATCTATTATGTGACTACTCAAATTATCGAAGTAATTTTAGTAACAGGCTTATAGATTGTGATCTTAATCAACGCTATACGGAAATACGGTCGCCTAGATACGTACAGGATTGGCCGTATGGCTAAGAATTTCACTTCACAATCTTGAAATTTCAATGCAGCTATGTGAAATTTTAGGTTAGTGTCTTCAACTATAATTTCGTGCTGACTCAAACATTGTGAGTGCAATTGCTGTTTTGTTGGGTCGAAGCAGAGATCATTTATGCATCGTGATGACATAGAATGGAGACGTAGAGTCGGGGAAGAGTTTTTTTTTCTCTTTATTGAATTAGAAGCAAAACATTTGGCAACTCTTGCGGTTTTATGAACAAGTCTGATACTTATAGAGCGAGCTTGATTGAATATAGACAGGTGGAAATATTCTTCAAAATTAGCGCAAGCCTGTCAGATGAGTATTTGCCGTAAACCAATAACCATCTAACACAACTCAGTTTAACACAATCACAAGGTGTTGGTGCCTTTAATGGAGTCAACTATGTTGCAAGGATTCCGGCTCGGCTTTTGATTTGAGGATAACTCGATAGCTTGACTTGCTGCTTACTATTATAGTACGCCTCCTCTGAATAAACCATTAAAATAGAAAATAACAAAAGGCATGAAATGAATTCACATTATCTTCAATAATGACTGACATCCATTTGAAACTCTTATACAACTTATCACTGATGAATGCACGCATGACTTAGTCAAATGACTGGCTGATACCTTAAATCCATGACATAGCCAGGATAATAAAATTATGTAGACTACTTAGTTTAGTGTAATTTACTACAAAGGAAGAAAATAATAATCAAATATCATGTCTTTATCTACTCGCAAAACAGGTTGGGGTGAGCTTCAGAAGACTAATATCTAGAGGATTCTACCTGATTTATGAGTCTTTCTCTCGAATCGTGAAAAGACTAATCAGATGCCAAAGCTATTGAAAAAAAAAAAAATGATTTTCTCTACTGGAACAACCTACAAACGGAAACACTACCACTTAAATAATTTGCCCCATAAAAAATATCTCCACCACATTATACGAACGCGCCATTTAGTTTTAAACATTAGTAAAAAACTTATCTACGCAAAACTACAGAGCTTTTTGCGTGTGAAAACGAGAAGATAAAAGGATTATAACACCCTCTAACTACAATTATTGGTTTGGTCTGAAAGAAGATGTATCCATGGCTTTGTCAGATCCATTGAGACAACAGTTGCAAGTCGATGATTTCAGAAAAAAAAAAAAAACATATCAGCAAGAAAATGCAATAAGTGCAACATTCTAGTCAGTAAAGGTACTAGGGAAGACATAATATCAGTGACAATAGGAGGAGTGACGAGTAAATCGTATGTGTTTGAGTGGTTGTAACAAGAGACGAACTACATTCGAGGAGCAGGAGGCTACTGTTGTTGTGGAAGAAAAGAGTGTGAGGGATTGCTGCTTCTGACGCTGTACTGGTGGACGATATCTTGAAAATCTTTCAAGTGTCTTTCCAGAAAAGGGTGCAATAATCCACACTGAGTTTTCACCTCAGCTTCGTAGAGGGTTAGTAGTTGTTCGGACTTGAAGCATTTTCTGGATTGAAGAACAATGCCAATTATTATAATACAGTTTTTGTTATGAGGAGGATATATGTTCACCAGGAGAGGTCTTCAAGGATGGTGAGGCCTTGCATTGGTTGTGACTGTGGATTCTACTTCCGTACTGCTGATCGTTAGGGGTGCTGCTTCAATGATTTCTTAATATGTGTAGTGATTGTGATGATTGCAGTCTTGTGCTGCTGAAATAGACAGAACTGGTATATTTTTAAGATCTCTGACCATAAAGTCAGTACAGGTTTGTTATGAACATAAATATAGATTACATTCGGGTGCAGAAGTCTAAGATGAATGAGAGATGGTTCATCTGTGCAAGACTAAGCGCTTTTTAAAGGTGACGGTGACTAGCTAAATGAAGGAGAGGGTTTTAGGGGTACAAAATCGATCATTATGGTACACCAGAGTTGGTTAGTGCACATCGCATCGATATGAGCCGACAGGTGGAGCCTACTGGTGAGCAGTTTTGACAGAATATCAAGAAAGTCGAATGCTAGACACGTTCGAATGCCTTGCTGATATTAAGTGTCAAAACAGAGTTATCGCCAAATCTCTCGATGGCCCGTTGGTGTAGCACATAGGATATTAAATCTCTAGTAGATTTGGCTTTACGAAAACCGTAAGAGAAAAGGATACGAGAGAAATTCTTTGCCGTGCATGGTGGTCTCCGTCACTTTTAAGATATTGGGAATGATGGTAATAGAATGTTATTTGGTAGAGTTAGAATGTTTGTCCTTAAGAATGGAAGAGACGGCAGAGAGTTCCAAAGATGGAAATATGCCTCCGTAACACACACACACACACACACACACACAAACACACACACACACACACACACACACACACACACACTCACAGACCCCCCACAAAAACACACATTTGTCTGTCTATCTATAGATAGATAGATATAGATAGATAGATAGAGAGAGGGCTGAAGGTGGGTAGATGAAAAGTTTGACGTAGTACTTTGGCCTTATTAGTTTGAAGCGACTGAAGTTGCTTTTGTAATTGGCATGTAAGTGCCATACGATGATAAGCTTGCGGAGTGATAAGGAATAGGTTTTGAATGAATTTACTTGGAAGTTGGAAGCAAAGCAAACAGCAGATGTGCAGCATTTATCAATTGGTATTGTTTGCTTTCTCTACTTTTTCCGTGAATGCTGCTCACATGTCTGGAAAGTTGAATAAAGGAAGGTTCCGAAAATTGGTAGATATTCTTTTGGCAAAGGACCAACAGAATCAAGTACAGTTTGGGATGCGGAAGTGATTACGGGCAGTGAGAGGCTTTCTTTCACAGTCTTCATGATGAATTTGCAAGAGGTAAAGTCTATCCGATTTGTAGGGATGCATGATTTTACTTCATGCGTAAAGACCGCACTTTTTGTTTCAAGTGCTGTAGCGCAGCAATGAGTGAACTACTTGGGAGGTTTAGAGTTAAGGAATTTGGTTGCATGTTGGCCTGGAAAGACATAAATATAGAATGCCCTATCTGTCACCTGTTTAGTTGTTTCTGATAGGTCAATGTGAAACGTATAATCGCTGATATTTAGCATAAAACTGGCAGAGCTCTGACAAGTTAGCAGACTTGAAGTGCCATAAGTTCGTGAGGTGGGTAGCGCTGTGTAGGGCATGGATGTGCAGTCCATAATGGTGATAAAGCAGAGGTCAGACGGCGAGATAGTTGCAAAGACGGCGAGAATTCTGAAGGAGTTGAATTTGGAAGCGAGTAAGAGATCAACGGTGTTTGAAAAATCTGTGTGCCGTCATGGATGCGTATAGGAGTAGGTGATGCAAAGAGCTGAGGATTGCAACTCATCTTATACTGCTGTCACCAGTGGCATCAGTATGGGATGAATGCAAGTGCCCAAATGAGTTTTAGCGTTGAAGTTACAGTGGAGAACTTCAGAGAAAGGTGACGGGAGGCAGATTTTCTCGATGCAAGGACAGTTGCTGGTGGTTAGAGGAGTTCTAAGACTAGTGGAAGGAACACATGTATTTTGGAGAAGAGAGTAGAGTAAGATTTTGAGTCCGAGTAAGTGGAAATCTAATAACCAGATAGCTAATATTCAGGTAAAAGAATATAGATAACGGATTGATTTGAATTAATATATGCACAGAAACCACGTGGATTATGTTTAGTAGTTCTTCCTGCTAGTTATGTTCAAATTCCGCCGAGATCAATTTCGCCTTTTATTCTTTCGGGGGTCGTTTAAGTAAGTTAAGCACTGGGGTTGATGTAATCGACTATCGCACCCCACCCCTTTGAAACTGGTACGACGACGAGCTGGCAGAACTATTAGCGCATTGAACAAAAATGCCTAGTGACATTTCTTCTGCCTCTTTACGTCTTGAGCTCAAATTCCGCCGACGCCAGCTTTGCTTTTCCTCCGTTTTGGAGTCAATAAGATAAACCACTGCTCAAACACTAGAGTCGGTGGTATCGCCTACTGCCCCTCACCTCAAAATTATAGCCCTTGTACCTAGATTAGAAATTATCATAAGTAGTAGTAGTAGTAGTCGTAGTAGTAGTAGTAGTAGCAACAGCGGCAACAGCATCAGTAGCTGCAGCAACAACGGCAGCAGCAGCAACTGAGCAGCAACAAATATATCCTAATTTGAAGATAAAAGATATTCAATTTCCAAAAATAACACAACACCATGGTTGTAGTAGGAAGGTACCGGAGGATAATCATTGCTGTAGCTATTCTGATTGGTGCAGTAGTTTGTTTACGTCACAAGACTTTGCTGATGTCATCAGTTGAGTTTGACGTCACGTGAATCGTAAGTGTTACTACACCCGCCACCAGTTTCTCTCCGTCTCAACAATTTCTCTGTTCATATCAACAAGTAGGCCTGTTTTATTATTGCTTCGTTTACAGGTTAAGCTCTCCATTCAATAGCCATCCCCATCTCTTCTTTCTCTCCACTCTCTCACTCTTTTTTTCCTTGAAACAAATACATTATTTCATCATTCCGCTTATCGAACAGCTGCACACACACACATACACACACAAAGTTCACGCATACACTGGCAGTCTCTCGCAGAAACACACACACACACATAAAGGTAGTCTCTCTCTCTCTCTCCCTCTTTCTCTATCACTTACACACATAGACACACATTTGTTAAATTCCCGCGCCTATTCTCCACCCGATTTCTTCGTTTTGCGTTTCCTTCCTTCCTTCCTTCCTTCCTTCCTTCCTTCCTTCCTTCTTCCATTCATTGATTCATTCATTGAATAATCCTTTTTCTTTTCTCTATCTTTTCAAAGTCCTTTCGCTTTTCCTTTATTTCTCTCTCACTTTCTCCAATGTGTGTGTGTGTGTTTGTGTGTGTGTGTGTGTGTGTTTGTGTGTGTGTATGTGTGTGTGCGCGCGCGTCTATCATCTATCTATCTATCACCTATCTATCTAGTTAGCTATGTATATACGTATGTATGTATGTTTTTTCTTTCTAATTTCAGCTCATGAGC
>JARUKP010000450.1:0-11539 GCA_029874955.1 Octopus insularis | reverse complement strand
GAGAGAGAGAGAGAGAGAGAGAGAGAGACAGAGAGAGAGAGAGAGAGAGAGAGAGAGAGAGAGAGAGAGAGAGAGAAGGTCGTATATTTGACTTTCGTGTAGAATCCATCTCAGACAACGTATCAGTCGACCCGTGGTTACACAGAAAATTATATTTGCCCAAGGTGCCACGCAGACGGATCGAACTCGGAATGTCGTGGTTGCGAAGCTAACTTCTAAACTATTCAGCCATACAGTGCCAGTAAATGTAATTTAATAAGGTCGCATTAAAGGAAATATTTTATTAAATATCCGGAAAATGTAATTACGTTTATTGTGGAAGCTAATTATAAAGCATAAAATAATATAAACGAAGGTGACCTTTTTTAATGACCTGTACATATCCCCGGGCCTAACAATGGCTTGAGAGTGCATTTGGTTAATGGAAACTGTATGGAAGCCCGTCATATATATATATGTGTGTGTGTGTGTGAGATTTTGTTCACCACAGCTTGGTAACCGGTTTTGGTTTGTTTACGCTCATAACTTTGCGGTTCAGCAAAATAATCCAATAAAATAAGTGCAAGACTTGAAAAATAAAGAGCTGGTTCGTTCGCGTAAACCACTGAAGGTGCTGCTCCAGCATAGCCGCAGTCCAATGATTGAGACAAGTAAAAGAGAAACGATCCAGTGAGGTTCGACTCTGATGTTTCATTTCCGATCCGAATCGTCCGTCCTGGGACGGTTCCAGTAAAAGCACGCATCTTTGGCCCCTTAATCCATCCGGTCTCATAGAAGAAATCGAAAGGTTACAAAGAATGTTCGCCAGTAAAGTAGCTTCGGAAAGAATATATATGGGCTACGGGCGTGGCTGTATTGTAAAAAGCTTGCTTCTCAAGCACATGGCTCCGGGTTCTATCACATAGCGTGGCACTATGGGCAAGTGTCTTCTACTATAGCCTTGGACCGACCAAAGCTTTGTGAGTGGATTTGGTAGACGGAAACTAAAAGAAGCCCGTCGTATTTATATGTGTGTGTGTGTCAGTCCCCCGTGACTTTGCGGTTAGGCAAAATCGAAAAAAAAATTAGAATAATTACGTGACTTCAAAAACATAAATACTTGGGTTTATTCATTAAAGAAAAGATTCTCAAAGGTGGTGCGGTGCTGCAGCATGGCCATAGTCTAATGACGGAAACAAAAAAAAAAAGGTGACAGATTCGACATCCGAGACCATTTTACCTGTGTGTGTAGAGAAAGAGAGAGAGAGAAAGAGAGAGAGAGAGAAAGAGAGAGAGAGAAAAAGAGAGAGAGAGAGGGGGGATATAAATAGATTTAAAGTTTATCAGGAGTGTGGTCTTAAAATAAATAAAAAAAAAAGAAAGAAAGAAAAGAAAAAGGGAAATAACGAATATAATAAAAAAAAAAGGAAGACTAAACAATGTTAAGAGGCTGACTCGACCTCGTCTCCTCCACCTCAGCAACTGTGAAACATACTGACTCCGGGGACATCAGGACAGAACTGGTTCAATCTGCGTCGTCCTTCCTTCTTTAAGCCAGTTTGGTTACAAAAAGAAACCCCCACCTTGCCGTCCATTCAGTGACCACTCGTGAAGCCGTCCTCCTCACTTTGATAAACCCTTTCCCCCCCACTTCACACATCTTACAAAGAATAATCTCTCCTTTTTGGTTTCGACTCAGACGGCAACAGGTAATAACATCGTTGCAGTCAGACTAACGTTGCCCCTCCCCTCTTTTTTGGATATTTTGCTGAAATTACTTCGACCAGAATAATATAAGTATACAAAAAAAGAAAAGAAAAAAATTAAGAAGGGAAAATAAATTACAACGAAATAAAAACTGACATCGCTTCGGGAACAATTATCATGGCACTTCATACGAGGTAAGCTCTACATATTCCTCGATTGATGCTTTTAATTTAGCTGTATTTGTTTTCATCTTCAAGTTCCAATCGTTTTTAAGTCAAAGCATTTTACAATTATCAATTTTGTCCCAATGTTATTTCGTTAAACTCACAAAAGGAATAAATTTATTGTTGTTTGTCATTTGTGGCAAATTCTTAATTGCTAGGGAATTGGCAAGTTATGAGAAAATGTCAGTCAGGTGATAAAATACTTCGTTCACTATATTTTTGTAGTTTATTTGAGACTTTTTTTTTTTACTAATCATCTTTCGTTAATTAGCTATATTTTATTTCGTCTCTTTTACACAATACGACTCCAAACTCCACATCCTAGCAGAGTGAAACTCTAAAGTTGATAATGTAAATATCAGCAATTCAATCGGGACAATCCCGATTGTTCCAGATGATCTAATTTCTGAAGAGTGTAGATTAGTCGATACGACAAGCACTAGTTCTTGAGGTGTACTTTATTCTATCGACCAGCTCACAAAACTTTGGAAACGATTGAAATGATAAAAGAAAGGTCTCCCTACTTTCGTGTTTCAATTAACGAATCCTAAAACTCCGTTAATGGGAATCTTTTCTTATTCTGGTGCTATAACTTCTTTTCATTTGGTATCTATGAGTTTGAAGTTGTTTTTATTGAGAATATGAGGAATATATTACAAGCATCTCTTTTAAGGAAACCACAAGAGATTTGTACAAAAGACTATATTTCAAATTAGAGTAGAAAAAAATGTTTAAATTACAAATGGATGTATTAGTTTTCAGATCTTACACAAATAACGGGGTAAATGGCCCAAACTGTTTTTCTCAAAAATATATGGTCAAACTTAAAGCATGTCTGTTTGTGATAATATAGCATGAAGGGTTTTTTTTTCTTAATCTGAGACTTGTCTTTCAAGCAAAAGTCTTATTTTAGTTGATTAAACCCGAAGGTAGGCCTCGACTCTCGTGTTTTCTTTTCGTAGAGAGGAAGGGATGCTGAGGACTGTTTTCCAATGTTTCCTTATTATTTGAAGCGATAAGATCGGGAGATTCTTAAACCGCGACTCCCGCAGACATACGCAAGAGAAATTGTAGGGAGCGCGAAGTTTGTAAATATTCACAACCAACAAAAAACTCGTGGGCTTAAAAATAAAGTTTACAAGAAACCTTTTGCGGATCCCAAAATTTTGAATTTGAGATTTTTGAAGATCTTTTTTTCGGAATCGGAATCTCCATAGCCTAAAATGTGGGATTCCGTAAAAAAAAAAAAATAAATAAGGGGAGGAAAGGTTCAGATTACATATAGTCTGTCTCCGCCCTTTGATTTTATAGGAACATCGATTTCCATGACCAATGTAATGTCGTGAGTGGATCGAAGTGAAATCAGTTACTAACGGGAGTGGGACATAGACAACAGGTAAATAAACACTGCTCTACTCGACTGTTATAAACAGCAGCCAAATATCTCTCAAATCGCATCAACTATGAAGGACGACATTAGCCAACGTAGTCCTGGATGTAGATATCCTCTTGAAACACGAGATGATGGGCACGGTTGGAATGATATTTCCTTTTCTTTCAGTCTATGGACTGCGGCCATGCTGGGGTGCAAGATTGAAGGGTTTTAATCAAACAAATCGAAACCATTCGATCAGCCGCTTTCGTCGGACAGCTAAGTTATAGCGACGTAAGCAAACAAACACTAGTTGTCGAGTGGTGGAAAGACAAATACAAACACCAAGGAACATACACAGAAAAGGCTTCCAGACAGTTTCCATCTGCCCAAATTCACTCCCGAGGGAGGTGCCGTGCTGTGGAACGAAATCCGAGATGCTGTACTTTCACAGCAAACATCCTAACCACATGGCTACGGCTGTCATACAACTTCGATTGGGTAAATCTAAAAAGGAAAAATCTTAAAAAATATATTTCTAGAACATATTTCTGAAATAGTTTTATCAACGACCTTTTATTGATAATTCTCGAATTTAATCCACCTTTTGTTTAATTTGAATTGATTTAATTCTCGTAAAATAATCCTTAGCTTCTAGATTAGCCCTGATCGATATTATCAAAGGCATTGCAGACAGTTTATCTGAATCTATGTAGACTGTTCAACATGCTTGCTTCAGTCATTGGATTACGGTCATGCTGGGGCACCGCCTTGAAAGGTTTAAGTCCAGCAGTTCTCAACCATTTTCTGCCTGTGGACTCCTTCTGATTTCTGTTTTACTCGACTGGATCCTCGTAGCCATTCGATGCTTAACAAATCCCTTTAATTTTTTTCCGTATTGTAGAAATATAAGCAGCTTTGATAACAATCTTGTATGGACCTCCGCCCAAGGGCCGTGTGGACTCCGGTTGAGAACCACTGGTTTAGTCGAAGTGCTTAGGAGTTTGAAGACTTACTACGTATTCTGTCTCCTTTTTTCCTGAACAGCTGATGTAATTGGAACGTCAAGGAAAGAACGCCGTTGTCAAACAGTGGAGTCGGACGGACGGACGCACCTGGTTGTGTGTGTCTGTGCATATATATATATGGACAGGAGTGGCTGTGTGGTGAGAAGCCTGCTTCCCAACCACATGGTTCCAGGTTCAGTCCCACTGCATGTCACCATGAGCAGGTGTCTTCTATAGCCTAGGACCGACCAAGGCCTTGAGTAGATTTGGTAGACGGTAATTGAAAGAAGCCCGTCGTATATACATATATATATATATATATATATATATATGTATGTATATATATGTATGTATATATATGTATGTATGTATTTACATATCTGTGTTTTGCTCTCCACCATCACTTGTCAACCGATGCTGTGGGCTGAAAAGAATAAATCACGGGGTCGATTTGTTCGATTAAAGGCGGTACTCCAGCATGGCCGCAATCAGATAACTGAAACAAAAGAATATATATATATATACTTGTCGAATGAATCGATCCCAGTTCTTTTTTTTAAAGCCTGGTCCTTATTCTAACGATCTCTTTGCTCGACAGGACCTTCATAGCCACATACATACACATACGACAGGTTTCCACACAGTTTCCTCAACCAAATTCATCGGTCGATCCGAGGCTGTAGTAAGAAGAGAGACTTGCCACCAAAGTCTAATTTGGAGGGACATTTTTTTGCTACCACTTTCTTGCAGGTCGAGTGACCACATAGAGGTCCACCCTTCAATTCGTGTTGTTTACTTGTCGAACTTATTGTTTGAAACAATATTTTGAATTTAGCGCTTATCTCTGACCACCTTGTGTCTGTGCATGTGTGTGTCTGTGCATGTGTGTGTCTGTGCGCCTCTGTGTGTGTGTGTGTGTGAATTTGTGCCGCACGCTGTCGATGTTTTCGTATTCTTTTCCTTGATTGTAAGAAGACCAACACCACAGCTGGCTAGTTAGTAGTTGTTGACATACCTCCCTCTGAGCGAAGGGATTGTCTGAAAGGGTCAAGTGGTCAAGGTGACCTGCTCTGCACCCGACCCGGGAGACAAGCTGATAGCCCCCATTGGCGAGGTGGTTGTTGTCACGATCAGAAAGAGAGAGAGAAAGAGCTCGCGTGAAAGGATGTTGATGACCAGGAAGTGATAGGGCAGTGAAGTTGTTTGTTTCAATTTGTGGGCAGGTAGCGTCCAAGGTGTGGGAGGGAGGGACAGCAGCTACTAAACGTGAAAAGATTTGATGACCTTTGATGGATAGCATGTCAATCTTGTTCTTTTTTTTTTATTAATTTTGATTTTTTTTACATTAGCAATCAATGCACGCGCGCCCGTCGCTTAGTGGTTAAGCTGTTTGGCTAATCAAGGCGCAAGTTCAACTTACGGGCGAGGCGGCGCGATGCATCATTTCAACTGAGTCCTTGTGCAGCTAGGTCTCCCTCATCGCACATGTTGCTGTTGAGTTTCTTTGGTTCAGCGACAAAATACAAGTTATTGGCATGAGTCGAAATCATTCCGTCCCCTAACAAGATTGATGATAGCGTTGTTTCCGAAAGTCTGGCGGTAAATGGGGAAATTTTTGGGCGATATGAATTCTTGAAAAGGTGAAGAACTTCTTATTTCAGTTCTTGTGTAACCCCTCCATATCAGTCTTGATTGAACAGGTCAGTAATAAAAGCTTTCAGGCTATGAATACAATGTCTCGTCTTTTTGTACAGCTAGACATAACATTATTCAATGTATTTCTCTTTGTTTTTAAGATATCAGAATGTTGACGGACGTTTGGCAGCTATTTCTACACAGATTAGGTTTTCGTTGGAAATTGTTCTAACAATTATTATTACTGCAGCCTTTTTGCAAAAGGAAAATAAAACGAAATTTCTCGAATCTTTTGTGTGTTCTGCTCAATTACTCATGGAAACCGCCTCTCTTTATATAAGAAGAAGAAAAAAAACCAACAATAGTTGAGTTAGTGTTTTATGATAATCAAAAATCTAATAAATAAACACGAGTTGGGGATAAAAAAGAGTTTATAGTTAATCATTTCGGCGAGGTTGACAATTGGAGGCCTTTAAGCGTTAGTTAAGCATTCGCTTAATTTTATTTGCCAAAATAAAATGCAGAGAAAATCAATAAGGATAAGTACGAAATTGCACGAGAAGTGGGCGTGAATAATTAGCATATTTAAAAAATAAATCATTGAGGTTGTTATGTTTGAAATTCCTTTCCAAAATAATAATTTAAGCTTCAGCAGTCATTGTGACACCAGCAAATTAGAATGGAGCGTGAGAGTTGATAATGCAGGATCTAAATATAGACATCAGCAATGGACGCCCATCTGTCGATGCTGTTCTGGCTTCATCTCTCTCTCAATGTAATCCTGATTTATGTATTTCTCTCGATGGCATTATCTTCGTCGGCAAATATAAACTGGGTTTGTATAGTTTCTCAATGGTAAAAGATGAGATAAATCATCTACTTCAATGACGTTTTCTTTTTATTAGTCTGAAGTAGAAAGTCAGGGCTCATATCCTTTGTGGACAGGTACTGATTACTGCAGAGGCCATTGTAGTTGGTGAAGCTGGAACGCCTGCCTGTTGATAAGAGTGAATGTCCGGAAAGGATTTCAAGAAGCAGTAGATTTTTTTAAATACTAACCCTTCTAAGACAACCCGTTCTAATGTATTCGTATTTAAATTTTAAAACATCATCAAAATCGAATCATAAGTACGAGATTATAATTCCTCTATCCCGGCATCGTATGTAACAATAAATAAATTTACAGATATCTGACTAAATCTTTTCAAAAGTTTGATTATCTTGTAAATTTCAATATACACGACAAAAAGGGCGTCCGGTCCGAGAAAATCTGCCTCGATCGATTCCGTCCGACCCATGAAAACTTGGAAAAGTGGACGTTAAAATGATGATGATATACACGATCTACTCATGAGCAGTAACAAGAATTAATACAGCACCAGGAGCCTCTTTACAATATCGTCCCCCTACTATCAGCAAAGCAATGCACCGGAGCCCTTATGTAACGATAGCATCATATATAGATTAGCATTAGACTCGTTGAGTTGTGAAGACTCCAGTGTGTCTATGCTTTTTAAGAAGGCACTGCGTAGGGTTCAGCAGGCAGAAATAGTAGTGATGGCGATGGGACAGGTGAACACTGCATGGCTTTGGGCACGATGATCCATGGTTGCAAAAGTCTGGAAGAGCATTCTAATAATAGTAGACCTTTTCTTCTGTTTATCCGAAGTTCATCAACCAATGTTCATATTAACAATTTCAATTGTCGTTAGTTCGTTTTCAATGGTAGCATGGGTGAGATAAACATGTAATCGAGAGTATTATTTTGTCCTTGCTGTCGTTCGTTATCTGTTTTTTCAAGCAAGGAATCTCTTATTCCAGACGACTTCAGAGAGACAAAACCAGCGGAAGATATTTTGGCCTATTCTTGGCTAAAGTCCGGAAATGTTTGAGTGGGGCGCCTGGCAATTGATTACATCGACTCCGGTATGCAGCTGGTACTTATTTTATCGACCCCGAAAAGATAAGAAACAAAGTCAACCTCGGCGGAATTTTAGCCCAGAACATAATAAAACTGGATGAAACGTCACTAGGCATTTTGTCCGTCGTGCTGACAATGCTGCCAGCTCACCGCCCTAAAACCTTTATCGACAGGAGAAACCCAGTTGCAAATGGAAGATTTATACAGCAAAACTTTTGGTTTTTTTTTTCTGATGAGCTTGATGATGATGATGATGGTCTGGATAGCACAGAAGAATGTTTCATCAAGCTTTAGATGGGAAAAGGGCCCCGATTTGTCTCACTCCGAATGCAAAGGAAAGTGAATAATTTAGGACAGATTTCGATAATGGGATAGTAAATTTCATTATGCGAGAGGCTAACAATTATAGTTTTCATCCTTCGTTAAAGTGAAAATAAATATAAAAATTACTATTTTTTTGCCTCTTTGGTAGACGTATAGATGCAACTTTTCTTTGTGACAACAATGTTAATGATATTGAAGCTTCTGTTTCTCGAAATTAATGTAAAGACTTACGTGAAATATCAAGAAAGACAGACTAAATGTTAATTTTGAAAGAAGAACAATTGTGGATATAAGCAGTGGGTGGAGGAACGCCTCAATTTCTATTCAAGTTATTCAATTCAATTTGAAACTTAAATAAGTTTTAAAGATGGCTGACTGCTGTTCTGAAGATAATTTTATAGCTTTATATCGAATAGCTTACAGCTATCGCCTCGAGCTAGGAATTCATTTCTGCCAGATACAATGAAAACAAAAGGATTAAAATATAAATCTTTTCTACATTTTTCTCTTTCTTTCTCTTTTGTTTTCTGTCGATCTCTCTCTCTCTCTCTCTCTCTCTCTCTCTCTCTCTCTCTCTCTCTCTCTCTCTCTCTCTCTTATGCTTCATTCTATTATATTTGATTAGAATAACCCAGGTAACCTTCTACGTCGGAAGATTGTTTTTACATAGATTATTCTAATGCAATAGTTTTACTAGGAGCAGATAGTGTCAATGTCGATTCTTCGTTCGTAACGAAGATTAAAGAGGAATCTGTACGGTCGTTATCGATGAAGGTACCAGAAGAAGGCACCAACAACTCGAGCAGTCACCAAGGACATCGCGTTCTCGTTGTAGAGGGGTGTCATTGTTCTGTGCTTAGGGTTTTCAAAATAAAAAGGATAAGAAAATGTAATAAGCACATTATTTGTAGATTTTAACCATTGTGAAAATTAAAAAAGGCCCTAACAGCCGAGGCCCTTGATAGAATATCTTGTGCGTGATCCTCTTGTACTTTATTCAATTTATTATGATCAAAATGGTTTACGAGTATGTTTGTATCTTTTAATAAGATGCGAAGAACAGATTTAACTGGTATTTTTAGCAGATCAAGCGATTGACTGAATCGTTAGAACTTAGGACAAAATATCTACAATAATAAGTTTTTTTACGTTCTGAGTTCGAATCCTGCCGAGGTCACTTTGGTTTTCCTTCTTCAGAAGACGGAAAATAAACTACCAGACAAGAAGTACTCGAGTCGATTTAATAACCCTGTAATACAGACTAGATGTAAATAGAATTTATAACAGAAGACTAAAACCTACCTAGATACTTCCTCACTGGTTCGTGTTAAAAGTGTTTTTTTACCAACGGCAGTGAATATTGTTACATTGGAGTATTTCCGTTTCTATCAAATAAATGAAAATATAGTTTTGCGGTTGAATCAGTTTTTTTTCCTTCTTTTTTTATTTTCCAGCTTCTTGTATTTCAGGTTTCTGGATTATATGCAGCAGGCAAGCTCAATCTGCCATTTTCGATTAGTGTATTTCAATACAGCAATAGATCGATCAATAGTGTCCGCTGAGAAAAAAAAATGAAGTGATTGCAGGGTGGTGATGGTGAGAAGAGATGAATTTGGATGGTTTTGTTGTTAAATAGTTAGCTTCGCATTTACTGTAGTTCCGATTTGATCTCACTCTACGGCATCTTGGGGAAAAGTGACTCCTTGCGGGTCGATCGACGATGTTTTCTGAGTGAAATTTGGTTGGTGGAAACAGTAGAATCTTCTGCGTGTGGCTTTCATTAATGCCCTCGAAAAACCTGGGCTTTGCGAACAGACTCCTTTGTTATATTTGTTCTACATTATTTACGGTATCGCCCTTGTTACTTTCATCGTTGGAAATTCATTGAAACAGTCGATTGGAATTGACTGTAATGAAAGACAATGTTCTGTTGCTGTGAGAAATAAATAAAATTTGTAAAAACTAATTATGTTTTAACTTCTGTCAATTAATTCTATCTTTTATTCTTTCGTTGTTTCTAGATATCCTGGATTATATTGTCTGTCGGCTGACATCAGCAATGCAAAACTAGAGTCTGGAGATTTACGACGAATTGAAGCGCATTGGTATGTAAATGGTCTGGTGTTGGAACTTTATGATTATTCCAACATCAATAAATGGACATTTGAACATTTGGTTGGAGTAATCCGCCAGTTGGCACCCGATTCAGTTCAAGTCTGTATAAAACCAGCCAACATCCAATATCGTATTTTAGACGTGGTATTAAAGAGGTCTCAACTTTCTGTGGGGACTCCCGAATATTTACGGCTTTTGAACGAATTCTTTGACAAAACAGACTCCACATTTGATTATGAGAAGATCCAACCGCCGCCTACTTCCATAATATTTCGCTATGCCGGTATTTTCACATTTTCAAGTAGGCTGTGCAAACAAAGTCTTAATGAGCAAAATCTTCACCGCATTGGCGTGGAAAACTTCACCAATGGCCTGATTCTCGAGTTAATCGATTATGCAAATTTATGCCAATGGACGATCGACTATATAACTGCTGTGGTCTATGCGATAATCCCAGAATCCATTATTGATACCTTGAGTGATGGCACCCTTCAGGGGCGTATTATGAAGTTAGCACACGATCGTCTGCATTTCAAAATGGGGACCGTTGAATACGAAGCGTTTATAACAGCAACGTTCGATGCCGGTCATTTGTCCTCTTTGCCTCCGGCTGCTCTTCCGTCGACCTGTATAACCACTCCAACGACAGTCACTTCGACAATAATGACTTCCAGAACGTCCAACAACGTCCAAGTGCCGCCAAGGGATTCAACATCGCCAAACTTACCCGATGTTGTCAATCACGCCAAAGAAATAGCCAAGACGTCAGCAACTGAAATTGCTTTATATTAAATACCAACTTCTCTTCGATATTCCTTATTTTTTTCTCATCCACACAATTACCTTCTGATAATCAATTGTTATTTTTACCTTCAAAGCTATTTAACTGACAGCAAAAGAGATAGAAAACGAACTGTCATTTTTAATGTTTTTCAAGATGAATATTAACCAATTATGATCATTTTAGAATTTTTTTCGTTTTCATATATTTTAGATTTTAATTATAAAATAAAATTTAATGTACATACACATTTTTCTTGTTTATTTGTAAAATCTTGAATTCCTCAAAGTAGATCGGATCTCGCTAGAAAAAGTACTAGGCTTACATAGAAAAAGTCTTGGGGTCGATTTATTCGACTAAAGGCGATGCTCCAGCATGGCCGCAGTCAAATGATTGAAACAAGTAAAAGAATAAAAGAACAATTCGATGTGCTACGTTTTTTATAAAGGCAAATATTTTTTAGATCTACAAACC
>JARUKP010000449.1:0-11540 GCA_029874955.1 Octopus insularis | reverse complement strand
GGTATGTATTCAAAAGCCACCAACAAAAAGTCAACCATTTGTTATTCATGGATGACCTCAAACTTTATGGTAAAGATTAATCCCAAGTCAGTTCCTTCATCGATACGGAGTTTGGACTGAAAAAGTGTGGTGTGGTAGTCTTGAACAGAGGCTAAATCAAATGTATGGACGAGCTAGCGATACCGTCGGGGGAGGTTATGAAGCAGATAGAAGAGACAGGCAATAAGTACTTGGAAATATTGGAAATGAACAAATTGATGGAGATAAAATGACAGAAAAATTTCAGGTGAAGTACTTGCGCAGACTGAGATTGATACTTAAGTCAAAATGAAATGGAGGGAATAAGATTCAAGCTATCAACACCTGGGCGGTTTCACTCCTTATATATGGAGCAGGGGTAATCGCATGGACAGTAGACGAACTAAACAATTTAGACAGAAAGACAAGGAAGTTGCTAACTAGATACGGGATACAAAGAAAAAAAGGTGGGAGAGGACTGTTTGGATGCAAACAAAGCATTAGAGCAGAAGAAAACAACATAGTATGGTATGTAAAAATGACACAGAACCACTGTTATTTGGAAGTAAGAAGGTCAGGCTTGTGTAGGATGGAAGATTGTGAAGATAAAGCAGTGTACAAGCACTTGAGAATGAATGCAACTGAAAATAGGTGGAAATAGAAAAGAATGCATGGACAATTTCATGGGGATGTTGAAGATAAGACAGACAGAGAAAAATGATTGCTGTGGATGACTAAAAGTGATTTAAAACCGGAAACGGAGGCTCTAATCTGTGCTGTCCAAGAGCAAGCACTAAGAACGAATTACATCAAATACAGAATAGACAACACACCAGAAAGTGGTAAGTGCAGAATTTGTGGACAAAATGGTGAAACCGTATGGCATATTACCAGTCAATGTAAGCCACTAGCCATGAAAGAATAAAAGAGATGCCACAACAATATATCAGGGATTATCCATTGGACACTTTGCAGCAAGTATGGACTTAACAGAGCAAAAAGATGGCACGAACATAAGCTCAAAGGCATCATCGGAAATGACAATGCAAAGATCCTGTGGAATTTTATGAATCAGTGCGACCATAAGATAAAGAATAGGAAGCCAAACAGTTTTAATTGAGAAAGAAAACAAACGATTCTGGATCATAGATATAGCGAGCTCAGCTGACAATGTATACGATAAGGAAGAAAGAAAAGTCGATAGATATGACAATTTAGCTTGGGAGGTTAAACAATTGTGGTCGATGAAAAAGTTGGTAGTAGTTGCAATAATTGTCGGAGCCCTGGGAACAGTGAGTAAAATCTTTAGAAGTACCTGGAACAAATAGGGACTGCAATAAGGGTGGAGCACTTGCAGAAAACAGAACTGCTTGGTACCGCTCGAATACTCCGGATGGTGCTCGAAATATTAAGGGATGTTACCTTAGTTCACTGGTAGTGAACAGCTGGCAAAACAGGCATGAAGAAGAATCTACCCAAGAAGGTGCTACACAATCAATTCCGTGTAGCCACAGCAGAAGTTACTGGTAAAAATAGGTGGTATTGGTTGATGAAAGGAACTCTAAAAAAAAAAAGAGACCGAGAATACTATACTGGCAGCGCAGGACCAAGCTCTGGCCACGAACTGGATGGTCAACCAGAAGAATGAGCAAGTGTCTCCGCTGCGCCACATATGCAATAGAATGGATTAACCTATTGCCCATATCACGAACGAATGCCCTATATTTTGCCGAAAGCCATAAGTTGAGGCGACACAATCAGGTAGCGAAAGTGTTACATTCGAAGCTGTGCGAAAAGTGGGGGCTAGAGAGAGACAAGAAGTTGTATGAGGATAAAACGCAGAAAGTAGCAAAATCGGAGGCTAGCAAAATCCTCTGGAATTTCCCAATCCAAACAGATCAGGTGCTAGAGCATAACAGACCGGACCTAGTGGTGGTGGACAAGGTGTCCCACATATGCTATATAGTTGGCGTTGCATGCCCATTTGACCCACGAATAGTCAAAAAGGAAGGCGAAAAATTAGATATATACAACCTTCTTAAGTACGAAATAGCCCGGCTATGGAAAATTAAGGTGAAGATAGTGCAGCTCTGAAAAGAGACGAATTATGAAAAATGAGTCTGACAAATGACAACCACACCAACTCAACGTCTAGAAAACGCTTGAGATACTCCAGTTTCAGCGTATGTCTGCACATCATTAACCACGGCATTCTCAGTCCTCCCCTCAGTAAGTATTGACAACAAATAGAACATCTAACCAATGGAACGCGCCGTCCCATAGAAAGTGAAAGAGCAGGCACTCCTGTCTAGTGAGATGTGAACTGGAACAAGACACGGTCAGGCGATCCCAATTCTCCACTTAGAGGTCCCCAGCGAAACAGTCTGCGAACAATTTAACCGGTCTGTCCAGCGCCTCAAGACGCTGTTGGATGGTATGGGCCTTGCCCCTCCAAGTGTCGAGACGAAGACCCATTGACTTTTCTTGGAGGTAATTTGAAATGGGGGTAACTTGAAATTTTTACACCAGAAAATAATGTATGATTTAACGAAAGTAATAGTCACAGTGAGTCTGATCTCGGCTGAAAGGGAAGCGCTTTTAAACATTTTATCATTTTATAATGAAGATTAAATATATAATCAGCAGAGAAATATGTGCTTGAAATTTCTGATTGAATATGTACGAAATAATTGCTGCCTCATTGTTGCATCTCTATAGCTGCCGTGCCAAATAAAGATTTTCTGCTTCAGTTTTATTCAGTTCGATTATTTTTACTTATGCAAATACAACGAAAAGTACATTGCAGTTCGAGTTGAAAGAGATATAAATAAGCAAAAACCCAATAAAATACAACAGAAACATTAATAATCGATACATATGAAATGACAATAATAATATACAAAAATGGATATGGAATAGAATAATAAATACAGTAGTTATACAATAATTACAATAATGACACAGTTTCAATAGCAATATATACGTATGTTCATTCACATAGATAGACTCCTATCATTTATTATGCAGATGTAATATCCATTCATATACAGAATTGTTTGTAGACTTTGTGGTGCCGATTTGATGCCTTTTATCCTACTCCGGCTAAACAGTATGTCGGCGACTTTTGGCAATAAAAATTCCATTTATTCTCAAATCGGAGCAATCAATTTGAATCATGTAAAACATCAAACTACTTTGTAAACTTCAAGCATTGAATTATGATCTCTCTTCTTTGTTCTACCTGGAAATTAGACCTGACATGTTGAAACAGGTTTGAATTTTACAACCTTCCATTTACCAGTCCTTTAAATCTCAAACATAAACGCTATCACAAGAAGCAATCACTATAGCCAACAAGTAGGTGATGCTTAGTTCCACTTCAGCCTTGATCTAGCAGACCTATGATCAAAGCGGTTCCAACCGTGACCATTCAGCCTTATATTCAGGTATAGTGTATCCAGAACTATATTAACAAACCGATCCCTCCATTTTGTAGTCGAGTATGTTTTGAAGGCAGTGTGGTGTATCTGCTATTTCTCGTAGATCAATCAACCATATAGAGCAGGAGGTTCTCAACCGGGGTCCACATGGCCCGGTGGTGGGTGTCCATATAAGATTTTGTTGTTTACATTTATACATTTATGTGTAATAATTAATTATATTTCTACAATATACAAAATATTTCAATTTTTTAAATACAATTCTCCAACATATTTAATTACAAAAATACCGTAAGATCTTTTTATATTCAGAGTATGGGAATGGAGGTCCAGGAGAGTAAAATGGGAATCAAAGGAGTCCATGAGCAAAAAAAAAAAATAAAATGGTTGAGAATTACAGCCTTAGAGGTTCGCTGTAGCAAAGCTATTGTACTGGTTATTGTTTAGTCTTGATTAGCCACAATCGCATAACCTTATGTTCAAAGGTATTCCAACTGTGGCCATCCCCTCTTTTTAGGACTACACAGGATCACTCGGCGAATTGTCTTTGACACCCAGTGTTCCTAGTTGAAATTTTGCCAAGGTTAACTTGGGATTTCATATTTTCGGATGATAATTAGAGTATCGGACCAGGACTGTGTATATGTGGAAATGTTAAAGCGTCGGATGTGATGCCTTTGCATCATTTATTCCGGCTCTCGACGTTTTACGTTCAAATTGTTCCAATGGATTCAAATGCCACTGATGGGACCCAACTGAATATTAAAGTTGTAATGGATAGAGGAAGGTTGTGGCCGTCTGCTACTCGATAATGATGAAATATGCTTTGAGGGAAATTTGATTATCATTGCTAGCATGTCAGGACAAAATACAGAAACTCCCTCCTCGTCTCTGTTGGTGCTGGGATTACCATGTTTTATGGCGTATAAGACCTATTTTAGCAAAAATGATTTCTCAAGAAATCACACAGACTCCTATATGCGACATTGAGCCACCCGATATGCTAATGTTGTCCCTGACTGACCTTCCACCCCCGCTCCGATAATTCGCTACTGAAACTGGATTGTGTCTTATATGCTCGTGTGGCTTTTATATAATCAAGTACAAAAGTTTTACTCTGGAATGAAAATGTCTCTGCCAAAATCTCCGCCTCCATTTAATTCACCTTTGTAAGTTGATCTTAGAGTTTAGCTCTAGGTCAGCTGTGGACAAAGAAACCAATGATTAGAGGTGTTCCAGCCATAGCTACGGGTCACTTTTCTTTCTAATATGGTAGGGCATAATAAGAGAGAAATTTCAATTATTCTTTAGTAGCTGAATGACTACATAGTAATTCGCTCACTGGCCCAGCTACCTCTGTAAGATTTCACAAGAACCTAAGATAGATAGAAGCTAGGCATCACAAACTAGGAATCAACTGTCTCACTTCTCCAACAGTTTACCACGAGTCATTAAACAGTGCTTTTATTATAAAAATAGAGATCATTAATACTTGGCTATAAAATCTGGGGCAATCCTGGAGTCAGTTATATCAACCTAAATATCTAGCTTGCACTTATTTCATCGACCTCCAAAGAATAGCAAGAAAAATCGATATCTGTGGGATTAGCAAACACAACATAAATGTTTGAAAAGAAATACTTCGAGAGATTTTGTTCAACGCTCTGGGAATTCTATCGAAGAAAAACAGCTAGTTGATTTTACTGGCGATAATTTTACGGCAGTTAGTGTTAGAAAGAATTATGAAAATATTAGATAATTTGGTAGACGGCAACTGTGGGAGTCTGAGGTATGAGGCCAATAGAATATGTACCATATCTGAAAACTAAATACTGGGATCGATTTGTTCGACTAAATATTTTAAGGTTGTGCTCCAGCATGGCTGCAGTTCAATGACTGAAACAAGTTAAAGCTAAAGATACCAGATTATATTTTATAGATCTTACAACACGTCAGAATAAATTCTATGGTTTCCTACAAACTAAAAAATGGACGAAGGAAAAAAGAAAAAGAAAATGACTGAGACGATAGAAAAGAAGGAAACATTGAGAATAATGGTCAAACAAAGAGTGAATGGAAAAAAAAATAGATAGGAAACAATGTGTTGTGGTCTATTGCATAGACTAATTGCATAGACTAACACTGCGCCACCTTTCTATGACTTATGGAAATAATCAGAAATCAGCTCAACGAAATATTTGCAAAATGCTGCTCTGTAATTACTTCCAATATAATTATGTTTTCTTTTTGTATGGTTCTGATTTAATAAGTTCTAAAATCCCTAAAGAGCTATTTTGTCTCTATTTAAACTATGAATAACTTCGCTCTATTCTCTCGGCGTATTTTCTTTCTCTCTTGTGTATGCACAAACCTCACTTTCCACTACACCAGGCAATGCAATGTTCTCCCAAATGTATCACTGAGTTCTATATCAGCGTTTATTTTTATCCAAACTATGACTGAAATCCCACCATATTTTTATTCAATCCATCATATAACTGAAGTTTAATCAACATTTCCTATTCCCACGTGTATATTTAAACTCTACGCCAAACTGCCTGGTTTATAGATAAATTCCACTCAACAATCTCTTTTATCAGTTCTAAATGGGCACAGGCGTGGATGTATGGTTTAGAAATCCATTTCGAAACGGCGTGATTTCAGGTTCGATCTCACAGCATAACACTTTAAAAGCATATTTCTTTTATTATAGCCTGTAGTTGATCAAAACGTTCTAAGCGAAACTTGGTTTGCGGTAACAATGCTGAGCAGAAAGTCCATTATTTGTGTGTGTGTGTGTGCGTGTGTGTGTGTGTGTGTGTGTTTGTGTGTGTAAATAAAGCTCACAAGAACTCATCAGAGTACATTGTCTGAGCTGAAGGTGTTCAACAAATAATTCCAAATAATTATGTATTATTTCAGGTCACAACAAAAGTCAAAAGAACACATAGAGTAAATATGTGTAAAGGTATCTCAGAGTCCCTTGTGCGTAGAACATTTCTTCTGAAACAATTTGCAACAACAGGCGGTGTTTGAAAAGGTAATGTTTCCTGCGACCTTTGAACACTCACTCACATACACGCACACGCACGCACACACACACACACACACACACACAAACTCGCACACGCACATACACACTCATAAATACGTTCGCATACATAAACATACAAACATGCACACGCACATACACCGTCATACATATACTCAAACGCACACATACACGGAAATTTAGGATTAAAGAAGTCACTGCCGTTAAATAGAGGTAATTATATTTGCTTTATCTTTACATTCTACTCTGAAGCGACAAAAATTTTCAACCATATGACCAAATTGTGAAGAAATTTCGAATATATATATATTAAAAAATTGTAAGTTTATACCTTTCACTAATGTATATAGTTAGTCATAAGATACAAACAACGACAAAATCCCGTTTTTTTTTTTTTTAAATAAAAGGCGTACCGAGTCGCAGACACTTCTGTGTTACTCTCTCTAGCAATATAGGGAAATATTTATTGATCAGCTGGAAATCTATAACAGTCAACGCTATAGTTTACAAATTAGATTTAATAAAAATGAATAAATAGATAAATAAATTTTGATGCAACGGCCAGGAAATTACAGAAAGATGCAATTTAACAACGGGAATAGAAGTTGCACTTACAGCTTATAAACCCCAGTATTCTCTTAGACATTTTCGGTATATGACTTCTGTATGGGAACGATCGATTCGCTTTCTGTGGAAAGATGGTCAATTTTTACACGACATAAAATTTCAGGTTAGTAATAAGCTTACATGGTTGCACCTAAAATTAGTGGAGACTTGTGTTTTGAGATAAGATGATGAAATGTATTGAAAATTTATTATATATGCTAAATTGTCTGTTAGGGGTTGTCCGTGTTATCGGACAATCCCTTTTCAAACACTGCTTGTTGTAGCAAATTGTTTTCGTAAGAAACGCTTAACATTCAATTTTTAACCCAAGTTGATCACTTGAATAAATCGAACAGCAGTTGGGAAGGATATAATCGATTAAATTAACTTGTACTGTATTTAAGTGGTCTTTTATTTTATTATTAAAAGAAGGAGGAAAATCCAGATCTTGGCGGGATTCGAATTCAAAACATAAAGTACATGATAAAATACTACAAAGCAATTTGTTCGATGCTCTAACGATTCTGCTACTCCACTGCTCTATAACTTATTCAACGTTGTGAACAACCTTAGTTTCGAATAATCTTATACGATGATAACCTGCTGACGGATGCCTCACCAACCCGTACTCTTACAACACTGACATGCTCTAAAGTATGTCACATCTTTCTTTTGTACATTCTATCACTTCTTCGCGACTCACTGTTCTACGCAGATGATGCTATTTTCTCCTCCTCCATAATCCTCTGTACAAAGGTGACATCTACAGGCAACCGAGATATCTTGAGCCAACGAAGGCAGCTTTATGTGATTCCTCGACCAGCTAGAAATAACAACTACTAAATCCCCACAAAACCAAATCCTGTCATAAGGCTGCCTTGGCTTCGATGCACATAGATAAAAGATAGAATGGTCACGATTAGAATGACTTTGATCTGCCTGATCAGAGTTGACATGAAGACAAACAAACTAAACTCCTCACACCAGACAGAAGTTGCCTCCACGAACAAACCCATGACAACATCCTTGAATGGAGTTAATAACTAAGTATCTTTCAACAATACAAAGACAATCACTGCAGACATCAAGTAATGTCTGGGAGATCACCAACCTATTCATAAACAACAAATAATTAAAACATTCAAAGTTGCTAAATATGATAGATATTACAATCTTCTTCGGTCCTAGAAAATATCTGAAATCTGAGGATCTGATTAGACGAGTCGATGAATCTTTTACAAAATTCAAATGCGACTAATAAATGCAGTATTCCTCATATATTTGAGACAGTGCTGTTGTTAAAAAATCTTGTAAATGTCTGTGAAAATATTTCAAATTTGATCGGTTGATGACTATCTAAAACATCAAATGTAACCCAAAATAGGATACTACGCTCAGAGCTAAGATAGTCCTATTGCTAAACACACGCACACGCGCACACATGCACACACACACACACACACACACACACACACACACACACACACACACACACACACACACACACACGCGAGCACGCACACGCTCAAGAAAACACACCAAAAGATTATCTGATTGATAGGTCGGCAAAATCACCAACATTATACAGCCAACATATACAAACAATGGCTTAATCACATGATTCCATTAAATAATGGACTGAATAAAAAAGGTTTCTTAACTACCGATGTTACAGCATCCTCTAACCTCTCTGAACCCCCATCTATCATACACACACATCTCAACTCTACCCATCACAGTTATGGTTTTCTCACCTGCCAGGCACTGTACCAGTACTAAACCCTTTGTCCCATCCTTTTCTCAGGAATGCAACCTTCTGGAATTCCGACCCTACCTATTTTTCATTGTAGACATTAGCATGCAAACATTAAAACTGAATATCGATGTCATCAGTCTGGGTAAGCTTACACTATATACGATTACTGTTTCTTTCTCTTATGTCGCCTTAAAAACATGTTTGCTTGGCGAATTACTACATATTCCGTAGACTGATCTACGCAAGCAGCTCAGATTGGGGCAACTGAACAAGCAAAAAAAAAAAAAAAAGTAACAAAAGAAAAAAGTCAAAAATAAAATCAGCATCTGCAACAACAAAAATCGCAATAACAACAACAACAGTAGAAATAAATTCTATTGAAACATTACACGTATATACATACAATGTATGTATATACAGATATATTTACTAATGTGCATAAAAATCTATATACAGTGCGTGCACATGTGTGCGTGTATGTATATATATATATATGTATATACAGCCACACACAGGCACACACATGCATACGCACGCACACACACATATAAACACCGTATATAAACATATACACACACATACATATATACATGTGATGATTATGTTTATGCGTGTGTGTGTGTGTGTGTGTTTATCCATACATATATACACACATATATACACATATATATATACACACAAGCGACTAGACACAAGCACATTAAACAAATATTTCGTCGGAGAGGGACGTGCAACAGCATGACCTTTGCAGTTCCTCCCAGACTGAGGAGATCGATGTGTTTGATATTTAGCTTGAACTTCTGTAGTTCGATGCCAGTGGGAAAATCTTGGGAATGGACGGAATTTCAGAGGGCCGTAGTTAGGGGGATACAACATGTGAGCGAGGTTGTTTTAGACCGGGGTTAGGTGGGTGAGATACAGTAGAGTTGACTAGAAAAGGAGGCAAGTGGGGGAGGTCTAGATTCCTCATGTGGGCCAAGGTGCAGAAGGTTTGCTGCTTTCTAGTTCAAAGAAGCAGAAGTGGTTGTAGTTGTAGGAGAAGTAGCAGAGAGAATATGAACGCGTCTGCGAGCCAGTTCTTGTAGTGTAATGGTGAGTACCACTCAGTCAGATTTTTTTAAAGTGATCTACTTTGATGTGCTTGTCTGTAACAGCTGCTTAGACATGAAAGTAATATTCCAAAATGGGTAGAAGTTTGAGTTTTATCAAAGATCATTACCTGAAGAAAACTTAAATATTTCCTGTTCCTAAAATGGTATAAAACATACTTTGTTTTACAAAATTGGTGACGTTATAGAGCTGCAAACTTGATGAGTTATGAACCAGAATTTGTTCCGTTTTAGGAAGTCATAAAGATTTCAAGTGTGATAGTCATGAGTAAAAGGATGAAGTGACAGATCGCTCCTTTGGTATCTGTAACAGTTTTGCATTCGCGATGATGAATGTTAACATTTGAGTGTGTTGTCGAGGTCTCTGTAAAAAATTTTGAGAGAGAGAGAGAGAGAGAGAGAGAGAGAGAGGGGGGGGAGAGAAAGAAAGGAAGCGATAAATGTTTGCGTAATTATGCCTATCATGAATGTGGATACTGCCTGTCTGAATGTGTTTGAAAGATCCAGACACAAAGAGTGGTATCCTCTACAAAGGATCGTACAAAATCATTGATTTACAAAAGATGAATGTGAGATATGTTATTGAATTTTGGGTGCACTGCGACAAACAGACCAACAAGAAACATCTGATACATGAGGTGAGCGACATATATAGCACCTTCTTTCTGTAATAATCATTTTCGAATCTTCCCTCTTCTTTACAGCAGAGAAATATCTAAAAAAAAAAAACCAAAAAAAAAAAACTTCTGAGAGATATTTTGAGACGATTTTAAACGTCAACCATGGTCAAAGACTACTGATGTTAAGAACAATGACACTGATTTCTGCTACGTTGAGATCTTGAAAGTGTGCTCATTATTGAATTGGGGAATAACTGTGTCTTCTTTTCTGTAAAGAGAAACGATCTTGTGGAAAAAGCGAAGTAATACATTATGATTTACGAGCATTCTTGCAGCTTGTTTAACTGTTCAAATTTGAGAGATTTAGAGTTGCGGTTAAGAAGTATGCTTCACATCCTCATGGTTCAGAGTTCATTCCTGCTGTGCAGGAACTTGTGTAACTGTATTCTATTGAAACTTCAGATTAACCTGTACCACTTGAGTGGAATTTGGTAGGGAGAATTTCGTAGTGGATAACAACAACAGCAACAACAATAATAATAATAATAATAATAATAAACTGTCAGAATAAAAGGATCTGGAAATAGAAGTAACTCGAATGTGAAGCCTAAAAGCAGAAACAATTCCTGTAATAGTAGGTGCATTAGATATGACTAAAATACATTCAGACAAATACGTAGCCAAAACACCAGGACTTACAAATGTATCTAATACAGAAAATAGCACTAGTAGATTCTGCACCTGTCTTATGTAAAGCAATTTCAATACAATGAAAATAAGAGCACCATAACAAACCACAGCGTGTACCTAAGGCACACAGAGCTGCGCTCGGTAGTGTAGTAAAATCACCTGATGAAAACAAGACTACTGGATAATAATAATAATAATAATAATAATAATAATAATAATAATAATAATAATAATAATAATAATAATAAT
>JARUKP010000448.1:0-11545 GCA_029874955.1 Octopus insularis | reverse complement strand
GTCTACACTGTAAAGTGGTTGGTGCTAGGAAGGACATCCAGCCATAGAAACCATGCCAAAGTAGACACTGGAGCTTGATGCAGTCCTTGGACACATTTGATTCTGTCAAACCATCCAACCCATGCCAGCATGGAACATGGACATTAAATGATGAGGTTGTTGTTGATGATGATGATGATGACGATGATGATGATGATGAGGATGATGATGATGATGATGATGATGAGGATGATGATGACGATGATAATGTTGATAATGATGCTGTTTTAAATCACTGAGCTTTTGGAAGATACCAGGATCATATGGTTACCTACACAAGTCTGTTGGTTTCATTCATGAGAAGAAAGATTTACCTTTAATCTATTTTCTATGAAGCTAAGGTTAAGTAGCAAAGCTTGCTTGTTGATCGGTTTTGTGTTCAAATCAAATGCAGACTTGTGTATGTGTGTGTGTGAGTGCGCGCGTACGCTTCTGGACGGGGCATTTTAATCTGCGTTGTGTCTGTTCACTGATATGTCTGCAATACTAAAATATGAAATAATCTGATAATGATGGGGGGAAATGATGATAATCTCCTTTGTATTCTACTCCAGTGCTACTCAAAATGGTGGTCGGCAGGCCGGTGCCGGTCCGTGTGCCATCAGCTGCCGGTACGCGGTGAGTTTCTGGAAAAGAAAGAAACATTATAAAATGCTTATGTAATATTATATTATTTGTTTACAAAATAAATAAAAGATAAATAAAAATGTCGACTTTTATTATATTTATTATATATTTAGTTTCCGTTATAAATTAATATTACTAAGGAATATTGCCGGTCCCTGGCACATTGGAAAAAAAAAAAAACTGCCGGGCCGCCACATCAGATAGTTTGAGCATCTCTGTTCTACTCCACATCATGAAGCCAATGCATTGTAGCTCCTCCAAGGCTTCTTAGGTCGCAGAAATCATTTATTTCCTTACCAGTCGAACACTGGGGTTGATGTAATCGACTTACTCCCTCCCAACAAAATTGCCGGCCTTGTGCCAAAATCTGAAACCAATATGTAGTTAAGCTAAGGCAGGATCGTTAGTACGCCGGACAAAATGCTTAGCGGCCTTACATTCAGAGTTCAAATTCCGCCGAGGTCGACTTTGTCTTTCATCCTTTCGGAGTCGATAAAATAAGTATCAGTCGATAATCGGGCTATCCCTCGTCCGAAAGTTGCTGACCTTGTGCCAAAATTATCTGCGTGGGAGCGCAGATAAGATTCTGTTCCTAAGGGGAAGAATTAATCGTGGTCTTGTAGTTAAACGTGTTGCACTCACGTTCCGCAAGATTGCGGCTTCGATTACCGGACAGGGCGATGCGTTGTGTTCTTGAGCAAAACAGCTCGTTTTATGTTTCTTTAATCCATTCTGTTGTAAATGAGTAAGCTACGATGAGCTGGTATCTCATCCAAAAGGCAATTGGAAACCAGATAATCTAGGATTCGAGCCAGCAATGTCAAAGGGACTGACTGAATATACTCATTTTAATCCTACTGTAAATCCTCCAAAAAAAAAAAAAAAAGAAAAAGACACATGGCTTTGTGTCTGACTTAGAAACCACTAGTCATATATTAGTTAATCTCTTTTTTTTTTTTGTTTCTTAATTTATATATTTAAATAAGGTTAGACCAGAAGAGGAGGTCATGGCCATGACCTTTGCGGCTCCAACCCCCATTCTACAGAACAGGGTTTCAGGAAAAAAAATCTCAGACGTCAGTCGTGATAAGCCAAAATACATGGGTGGGTACTGTCAAATATAAATAGACAATCAAAACATTAATTTTTATCTGCATGTGTATGTGAAATAATTAATTATTTCCGTGTGTTGATATTAGCGATGTTTAATAGAGCAATCCGTCGCTAATATATATAGATAGATATATAGTTTTAACTGAGGCCTGTGCGAACGACGAGGCTTTAATTATTGCTTTTAAATCAATGTCTCTATCGCTAATGCTCTTTAAACAAATGAATGTCATGACATTCTTTAAAAATAGGGAACCTTAGTGACTGTCAGAAAGAAGGTTGTAATATCTCGGCGATGAATTAAATAGTTTGGACTTGAATTAAGCTATTATTGAAGGAGAGAGAAAGAACAAAATAGACTGAAAATAAAAGAAAATAGAAATTCAAATTATTTCTTCGTGTTTATTGTTGTTAAATACTAAATAAGTTGATATCCCGGTTTCGATTCCTTCATATAACCATTCCATTTCGCATTTGATCGTATTAAATGTCCCTGGTAAAAAAAAGAAGCGTATTTCACTCCCCACCTTCTTTATAAAGTAATGACTGGCCTTTTGCTCATATAAAAAAAAAAAGACCCAAAAAACTATATTATTTTATTTTAAATATTAAAAAGAGTTGAGAAAATAAAACTAGAAGAATGTATTTATTTAATGTAATTATTAATGTTTGTTCGGCATTTATTATATTTTTTCTTTAAACAGCGTCACAAGACAAAGAAAAAAAAAAGCCGTCACGTGCGTTATAATGGTTGAAGAATATTTGTTATAAAGTAATGATTACTTTCTGTTAAAATAGACATATTTTGAACGTAAAGTAGCCTTCAGTTTAGAGCAAATCGTAAAGCAATATTTTATTAAACTTGAACTAACATGATATGGAAAGTGTTGGGAATTTATATAAATGAAATATTGGTGTCGTTTTAAAAGCGGTCTTTTTTTTTATATATTTTCTACGTTAATTCAGGGATTCATTACAAAAATTTAATAGCTATTTAAAAAAGAAAGAGAATTTCTTTATTGTTTAAAAAAAAACAAGAGAGATGATGAATGAATTTATAGTTTAAGTGTTGTGAAAGTAATTATAGGTTTGTAACATATGTCCACAGAAGGCAACAGATCTTATGAGGGAGAAGTAAATCTACGCAAGGACACCATTGGTACTCATCGACCCTTACTTCCCCAAAGGAATGGGAGACGAGGCCGACATCACCGGGATATGAAATCAGAATGTAAAGATATGCAAGCTAATTACGAAAGGACATTTTATCCGTCTATCTGCTAATGATAATATAAATAAATCTCTTTCGGCGAAGCACAAGGTCAAGCTCACACGAGGGAAAGAAGCAGAGCTGACCGACACGTAAAGCAAGGCTTATTACCGGCAGAATACCGGTTCAAAACAAAAGCGATATACAAGAGCAGCGATCTATTGACTCTGTGATGTAATAATACTATACTACAACTAACAAGAATAATTAAAATAATTGGTTGTTGCTTTACATTAAACAAAATCCGAGCCTGTATCGAGTGTAATAAAGCTATGACGTTTATGCCATGTTTTAAAAAAGAAAAAGTGTATTTGGTGTATAAATGAAGGGGAATAGTCAGTTACCCTGAATAAGAAATAATTTAATGAATTTATTAGAAGAAAAAAAGTAATCAAACATTATTATTGTGTTCAAACAACGATCGTTTATAGATGAAAGGGAGGATACGCTAGGAGGGAGTAGAACTACTATTGCTATAAGACTTGCATGAAGCATCAGACGTCATTATCATTTTTCTGCAATGATCTGAAAAGGAAGATATTAAAAAAAAAAGGAAGTGCTTCAAATAGTAAATGGATATTTATGTTAAATTGTAAATTAATCACATCCCCAGTTACCACATGTATTTTCATTTTTTAATAGGCAAATAAATGTGTACATATTTAATTTCCTCGCCTTTCCATTGGTTACTTGTTATTCACTGCCTTCACTTGCCGCTTAAAGTTCGATTATAGCTACCCACAATTCTAGAGGAGTCGCCATATTTTATTCTTCCTCTTATCTCCATTGCTCAGGTCAGTATCGTATCATTGCAGTTATAAACCTATAAAAATCAATTAGAATTTACTTTTTTTGCTTTTTTTTTTCTCTCACACATCCCCCACTTCTCTCTGGTTTTGTTTTCGATGCTACCGTGCTACAAACACTCCAACAAAATACCTCTTTTCCCGGTTCTCTCTTCTGGATGTAATCCTTCTCTCCACCACCTACCAACCAAGATTGGATACGGTTTGTACATTATTCATTTCCTATGGCGCCCTTTACACGTTTCTCTCTCTTTTTTTTCCTTCATTCTTTTCTTCAACCATTATATATTTTTTATTATTACTTTAACAATCTCCCCCACCTCTTGTTATTTATCACCGATCCGCGATGTTCATATTGTCTTCACACCGATTGAAGCAGTCACTCCAATATGTCTTGTAAACCTTCACCTCCACTCACATAGACATAATTATGTGTGTTTCTCTATATAATGTATGGGATTAACATAGTATTTTATTCGAAATATCTTTATTCTCTCAATACCACTTTATTACATATAGTAATTATATAAATAAATTTCCTACATATACTTGTATAACGTATATGTAACGACGATGATGGCTGACCTCTCTCCTGTTTTTTTTTCCCCTCTTTTGTAACCGAATCGCGAAATATATTTGCCTTGTTCATTTCAAATATGCATATAATGCTCAAATAAATATTATACATCGATACACACGCATCTATACATACACACATATATATATATATATATATATATATATAAATACATATATATATATGTGTGTGTCTGGTGTGTATTGTTGCGGCATCTGTGATCTTGTGTAAAATTTTAGTGACGTAGAAAGAAAAAAAGCAATGAAAGTATGTTTATGTCTGTGAACTAGTTTGGAAGTATATATGTATATTTCTCTAAATACCTTGATGAATGCTGTTTAAAAAAAAAATTGGGAGTTTACTAAAAAAATAAATAAATAAATAAAACCTTATTTCTCCATAGAAAATCCTTTACATTTCAAGTTATGGAGCAAATGTATTATGATTTTTTTGTCCGATTTTCCGTTTTATTATTCATTTCGTTTCTTCTCTACAACCAAAATGTTGGTTTAATTCATAGGTGAAGAAACTTGTAACATTTACTCTATAAATTCTTCAATTTTTTTTGTGATTTTTTTTTTTTTTTTTTCAAACTGCGACATTAAGGGTTTTCTAGCTTGGTTGATGTTTTAAGGTCCCAGGCCAACCCTGATGGAACAGAAAAGACCTGTGATCATTTTACCTTTATTATTTTTTTTTTCGTGATCGTCTTATTCTATTATGGCCGTTGAAAAACCGTAACATCTTTTCCATTTCTAATTCGTTACGATATGATTTGTGAGATTTTAACTACCATTTCTAGTACATTGAGCGACAAGGTAGAGGCAAACTAGTATTGATTGATTCTAGCTAATATTTAGAGCATAAAAGACGAAACTGAGATCGATGCATCCTAAACATATGTTATTCTCATCTATATTGGTAGACATATTAGACGAAGGTTGTGTAATTAAACTTATTAAAATCCGAAATTCCTGTGAATATGGAATATGGGTTGCCATTTCTGAATATCGATCAATCCAGTTAGAATCTGTCCTTAAGCAGATATTGATTGATATCAGTTTTACTGGCAAGCTAGAAAAGTGTTGAGTCCCAGCACAGACTGATAGTCAAAAGGCAATGCATCCATGACCATTCCGTCAAATATTGTAACCATTATATATATGTAGTATGCGGTGCTCGTTAATGTGGTAAGTTGTAGTTTCAGTAAGAAACCTTGGCCTTCGTCTTTGTATTATTTTTTAACGGTTTTATGTGCCTTTTTGCTGTTGAATCTCGTGCTTTACGAACGAGGATGCTAGTTTCCCCTAGTCTGAGATGTCTGTAAGAAGCTTATCCCGGTGATGTTAAAAATCTTCATTAACGTCACGTTCCCGGCATCTGTAGGCAAATGAATAACTAGTTTTATTTTGTTGTTGTTGTTGCTCAACTGTCATTCGATACCTTTCGTAAATTAACCGTATCTTCTTTTCCCCCACCCCCCGGGGGCTTGGAGAGAAGTTTGATATTTTCCCTTACAGACTTATTCCAGATGGAAATGAGGTATTTGCTAAGAGTACAACTTCAGAGTGGGTTTTGTAGTAATTATTTTTAGTTAAATATATTAGGGGGGAATCAAAATTGTGAGCAAGGAATCATGGCGCTCAGAATCGATGTTGGCGGACAAGAACTTGACACCTGAGAAGTGCAGTGACAATAAGCAATATCTGTTGAAATGTGTTGCCACCCCCAGGAATCAAAAATGGTCACGGGTGAATGGAATACATAAAAATGGGATGCATTAAAAGTTGCATTTACGATTCTAACTCTCACCTGTACGTGGTACTAACAATGTTTGTAAATCTGGCAAAGGATGAAAACCTATTAAAAATGTTAATCGATGACAGATTGAGTGAAAGCGATTTCCCGAAGTTGGAATTCCTTTATACTTAGGAACGATCGAACTTTTTAGAGGGACAGACTGCATTACTAAAAGGATCAAGGTAATTTTTCATTTAGATGTGCCATTCAGAAAACCCCGCGGGTTACAGTTTGCCCTAGACTGCTGTATACGCACCAATTTCATAGTTTTTTGTTTCTAAATTTTTTTTTTTCACGTAGAGAGATTCTTTATTTCCACAAATACTGAAATGATATCTGTTATATTATATTTATAGTAGACTTTCGGTTTTATGTGTCGATTATTTGCCGATTCCACTTCGGTTGGGTTTCACGTACTCTCTCTCTCAAAACAAGAGGTAAAGAAAGAGAGATCGCTACGCGCATACATTGACATTGCTTTACAGTACAGCCGTAAACTAAAAATAAAATAATAATACTAAAGAATGAAATACGCAATAAAAATTCAGACACAAACGTCAGATTTTCTAAAGAAACCAACAATGTTTTTATATATATATATTATATAGGTAATGTGTAACATTTCACAAGGGTAGTATTGTTTGAACCGGCATAATAGTAACTCCTCCTATTTCCACACCTTGAACAACCTATTGAAATTGCATTGTGCAGTCGGCATTCTTTCATTCTTTTTAAGGAAATATCCTGGTGTATGTAGCACCTGGGTTTAGTCAGACCAGTGTGTGGTCTGCCTAAGTCAGGTGAATACGTCAGTGATTTCAACTCGGCACGACAAACCTAATAGAAGGAACTTGAGTGAAGCAACACTTTCGATCTTCGCGTAGTGCCTCAAGATGAGAGAGGATTTCGAATTTAATCAAAGGAAGAAAGATTGTTGGCGTCACTTGAATCCATCAAATGCTTAATGGCATATAAACATATATTTTAGGCTGTGATCACTAGTGTATATATGTATATATATATATATGTGTGTGTGTGTGTGTGTATAATACAGAAGTTATTTCCCCCTCCAATATAATTGTTGAACCATCTAAAATGCATCTTTGGATTTCACTAAAAAGTGAGCATTTTTTCAAGTTAATGGTGATCTAAGTCGGTGAGGATGCACTTACCTAGTTGCGCCATTTTGTGTGTGTGAGAGAAAGCTAAGCAACTATTCTTCAGCATTGGCTAAGTTCGCAACATTTTGCTGCGTCTTCATTTTTATTTTTTTTTTAATGTAGAAATCTTGTAAAATAGTTTGTATTAAGTTTCCGGTTAGTGCCTATCATACCAGCTTGTGCATTAGATTGTTTTAAATACGTGTATGTATATGTAGGTTCCCGCACGCATGCACAGGAATTATTGATGTTCTCCCCAACCCCGCCCCCTCTGTTTATTGAATATAAAACATGTCTAGAATTTGAAGCCATATGACAGGCGAGCTAGCAAAATTGTTGCCACGCCAGACAATGCTAAGCAGCATTTTCGTCTGTCTTTTACGTTCCGCGTTCAAATTCCTCCAATGTCGATTTTATCCTTCATCCTTCCGGGGTCTAACACTGGATCCGAGGTATTCGACTGTCCTCCATCCTCTCGAAGTTTCAGGCTTTGTGGCCTGTAATAGAAAACATTATTAATTCAAGAAGGAAAAATAAAATGGAGTTTTAATCATCGGTTCCTGCCAGAAACGTTCTCAAAGAACGTGTAATTCTAAGTCCCAGTAAATATAAACCTTTCGATTAAGGTTGTCTTGAAGTGACCATCTTATAAATAATGTCTTTCACTTGGCTACGTGGACTACTATTTCGGGTGGGTCTGCATTTGTATTTAGTATTTTTGTAACCCTGTTTCTTTTTTGTATTTTTTTTGTTTTTATTTCATTTATTTGGTAATAAAATAAATCCGTAACTTTTTGTTGATGTTGTTATGTCGTCAACTGGTAACAAGCCAGTTTCCTCTCTTATTAGAATCGTGCGAAAAGGTATCGACATTACTTTGTGACAAAGAGGCGACTAAATCATGTATTGTTTATTATTACTAAAGCTGTTGACAATATGTTGGAAAGCTGACACAATGTGTTTGTTAGGCATGAATATATTAAGTTCTGTTAATTCATTTCTATATTATGCATGCATCTCTTCGTGTTTTTTTTTTCTTCCCTTTCTGGAATTGAATATTAGGTACAATATCTTCCTTCTCAGAGCAATTCAAGGGCATGATATTTTATTTTCTTTTTTGTTTCACTGGGTTTTTCTTATATTCACCAGTCACCCACTTTTATGGAAATGCTGAATTTATTAAGCATGCTATTTCATTAGCAACAGATGATGATTGAATTTTTTTTTTTTTTCCAAATGGGTTTTATTTTTTTAATGCTTGGTGTAGTTTGAAGTTCTGTGGTTTTTATAAACTAATATGAAAGCTTATTTCAGCACACTATTCGCGCCCATCTCTCCTGTTTTATCGAGACAGCTTTATTCCGTTGCATTTTCACTTCCATCGAAAAAGAAAACATTTACTTTATTTTTTTCCCCTTTTCTGATCGCGATAGAACTAGGTTAAAACCCTAGAATTACGGGCAGGACTTCTATCGTGCGTTGCTAGGAAGTTTTAAGCAAGTGATTTACAGGGTCGTCATCCACCCTCTCGATGTTTGTCCTCTATTTTTGGAACCTTAAAGGAATCGTCTCTGGACGATGTTAAAAATTCATATAAGTGTGAATGTTAAACACAACTTTGTCCTTCGAGTATTTTTGATGAAATATAAAGAAATATTTCTCTTGAGGAATGTTAGTTCCATTATTCAGAGTTTCATAAGCTCATTTTTTATTGATAGAAACATGGAATTTTAGCCATTAATATTGGATTTTAGGATGAATATCTTGGAATGTTCTGTATTTTAGAGATTTTGGTGAGGAGTTGGAAAAGGAAGTTGGTATGTTTATTATGTGGAATTTTGTATATGTTGGTATTGGTATATGATATCGCTGGATTGGAGCCAAAATAATTTAACTTGGGAAGACAATTGTAGCATTAGTGGGCAAGAATGTGGAAGAAAATACAGATTAGTAGTATGAGCTGAAGTGTTCTTAACGAAATCAACTCGAGTGGAATATATTTTTTTAGCGGATTAAACTGTTGCCAAAACGGGCAACAAAAAATCTTTCACAATTTTTCTCAAATAAAGCTGGATTTCTCTTGCGTAATATTTTAGCTGTTGAGTTTTTTTTTAAAATTTATTTTTTAAAAATTTAGTTTTGACTCTTGTGCAGCAGCAGCAGAATTTGGTAATGTTAATCATAAATTGAATCCTCGTTTTATGAAGTCATATTATTATGGTTTGGTCAGCTTGTTTCTTATCGTTTGAGCTGTAGAAGTTCATTGTTGTTGTTTTTAATGAGTTCCATCTATTTTGATCAATATTTAGTTTCTTGCACTTTATTATATGGGAAATAGATGTAATTACTTCCTGTTAAGTTACATACAAGTTTCAATCTTTGTTAAAGCTATTTCTTTGTTTTGCTTTGCCAAGAAGTTTGTTTGCCTTAACTGAATATTAAGCACTGCCCCCAATGAAAGACCACTAATCTGTGGAAAGAAACTTCAGTAATTGATAAGGAAATGTCTCATCAGAACCATCACCTTCTGACAAATGTAAAAATGAGTTGGAATTGCCTAGTTTTCATTCTGTTTATCATACATGCAAAAATTTACTTCAGTAAAGAATATCAAAGCATTGTTATATGCATGTATATAATGTAAAAAGACTAACTGGATGTGCTATTGGAATGCTAGCTATTCCATCAACAGTTCATTTATTTTTCCTATAGAACCCCCCCCCCCTAACTGCAGTTAATGGGGTGGGAGCTGTTTGGGATAAACAGCTGTTTATTGTTACTACATGTAGAGGCGAGCTGGCAGAAGCGTTAGCACACTGGGCAATAATACTTAGCGGCATTACATCCGTCTGAGGTTCATTTTTACCTTTCATCCTTTCAGGGTTGATAAGTACCAGTTAAGCATTGGTGTCAATGCAATCAATTTACTCCACTGCCCTCAAATTCCTGGCCGTCTGCCAGAAATTGAAATCATTATTACATGTTGCAAGCAAATCTAAAAAAAAGTCTCTTTAGCAACATGCTGGAACATAATTATAACAAATAATCATGCTCTTTCTACTAGCCTCCATTGAAAATTGCTTATGCTTTCTTTCTCTTAGAGAGAGAGAGAGTGGGACAGCACTTGGCTTTTGCAAATCACTAATTCTTGAAAGAAATATAACTATGTCTCATATAAATTGACTACTACTACCACCACTGTTCAGTAGGAAAACAAAGCTCCTGGCAAATCAACTCTGCAATTCAAACTCAAAGCCAGCTGTTTCATTTATCTATCTCATATTGTCCGATAGCAATTCTTCCCTAAATGGTTTTGTGCTTGTCAAATGAAATGCCTCAGAAATAGGTGGTAGGGTGAGTTTTGGTTTTAGTACTCTGTATGTATGCATATATCTATAAAAATATGTATATAGATCTTGTCTACTTTCCTTCAAGTTGGTCCATGTATTTTTACATATGCATTTTTGAAATTCATTTGGATTTGCACAGATACCTCTAGGTAGCTGCATGATTTGTTGGATTGCTTGACAATGCTTTCAGTCCTGCAATCAGATTCTACTTGCAGTTGACTTGGCCTTTTTTTAATTTTTTTTTTATCTATTTCTGTGGATTGGGTCAAAATAAGATAGGAGGATTCAATTAGCTACCATCTCATTTAGAGAAAGGACAAGAACTTGATCATGTAATAAGTTCTATCCATTTATGATTGGATTATTATAACCTAGCGGGTTCTACAAAACGAACTACTCCATCTTTGAAGGATTTGCACTTTTTTTACTTAAGATAATTGATTTTTTTTTTAAGCAATTTCTGATTTGAACAATGTATACTTCTGCATTAAATGTATATATAACCATATATATGGTAATATATATACGTATATATATATATATATATATCTATATATATATACACACTTTTTTTTTCTTTGAAAGCTCTAAAACGTTAACCAGATGTGAAGAAGCAGGGAGGTATTTTTTTTCAATAAACATATATATTAAATATATAATATATATATAATGTTTTACATATATATATATATTATATATGTATATATATATACAAACACTCATAAACAGTATTTGTATTTTGTTTAATATCTATGCCTAATATTTGTTATTGTTTTATTTTTGCTTTTTTTTTTTTTTTCATAGAC
>JARUKP010000447.1:0-11548 GCA_029874955.1 Octopus insularis | reverse complement strand
TCATAACTGGTGTAGAGGTACCATTTTGCTGTGGATACAAATAAAATAAATCAGACATTATATAAAACAGTATTGTTTGTTTATTATATTAAAGAAAAAAAAAGAAAAGAAAAAAGGAAAATTCAGCTTTTACTCTCTTCAGTCACTGTTTAGCTTCATATCAGTTATGATTTGTTAAACCCACAATTAAAGGCATTCCAGTTGCAAACATTCCATTGTATTTAACCAGGATTACCAATGTGTCTGTTCATTTTTAAGATGATAGGATGTGATTAAAATGAGAGCTGGTTGCTATATCTAGCATACACACATGCATGCAAATATGTGTGTGTGTGTGTGTGTATGTTAAAGTCTTTATTCTCACCATTCACTGCTTGACAACTGATGTTGGCTTGTTTACATAACCCATAATTTTACAGATGCAATAAGTAATAAACTTAAAAACAAGTACTGGAGTCAATTCTTTCGACTAGACTCTTTTATGACTGTGCTCTGGCATAGCTGCAGTCCAATGATTAGAACAAGTAAAAGACAAAAGATAATGACCCTAAAACGCCGAGGGAAGGGGAAACGGGAAGTCTTGACATTCATATTTAGCCATGGCTTCCCTAATACGTAATTTAAGATGATGACAATCTCAGTCACCTGAGATTAAGAGAAGTGATTGAACAACTGTTGTACTTAAAAAAAAAAATTACTTTATTAATATAGTTGGACGGTTATACAAATTTGTGTATTAACTTGTAGTATGAGACACCCCAACTCCAATTTCTTCTCAACTGCCAGAGAAGTGCAACAATGATTATAATGAAGATGCTGTTAATGATGAAGATGTTGTTGATGATTATATATCTATTAAATTTTATTTAGCCCGGAAAAATGAAAATTAAAATCGACTCTGACAGAGTTTAAACGCAGAAAATAAGAACAATAACAATAATATTCATTTCGATCAACATAAATATAATAGTATATTGCAGTTAATGCGTTGTGGAAAGTATAAACAACAAATTAGTTATCGTTGTCAAGGAGGCTCACGAAATTATATAAACAGAAATCATTCTAATGGCTTCTTGAAAAACGATTACAAAGCATTCCTGAATATTACCAAATCTATTTCTGTGATAAAAGATGTAAATATTAACTGTAATATCATGCTGGATTTAATATTGAAACATATTCACAAACTTACATTTAACTTTTTAGCACCGACGTCTGCCATATTTAAACAATGGTTGCCAGCGGTGTTAGATACACGCCATTCTATTGGCTAATATTAATCTGTTTAGAGTTATTGTCCATGGGGGACTTATGCGATAATCCTCTCCGTGTGTTTGTTATTAGCCTCATGTCAGCCTAGCTCTGGCAGACTTGTAATGGAAGCTATTCCAACCATGACCACCCTGCCTACTTTTCCAGACATAAAATATCTAGAATCACATTATTTACAGTGTCTATTTAATTTTTCTTTAAGCGAGGTGTGACTACGAGAGAGATTTGGCTGTTATTTCTAGCAGGCCAAGGGTAAGTGACTGCGTATAGGTTCCTCTTCATTGGTTCCTTATATATTGATAGCTAAGGGTTTAGACTAGTGGTTCTCAGCCTTTTTTATGTCCAAGCCAGATCTAAAACCTGGATTTTTTTAGGGGCCGCACAAAAACATGGACTAATTCTAACAGGGAGATGGATGAAGCTCTATTACAGTAACGAGAGCTGGGTTTGTCAGTTCCTGTTACATTTGAGGATAGACGGAAGCATAGAGTATGAGATAATCTGCTTTCAGGTACCACTTTCAACCCTCTCCTTGATCAATCTGATCAATTTTCAAGGTGTCGCCTACTTTCAGCTGGAGCAAAATTCTCGGGATTGATACCCTGCCTGTGGCCATCGCACTCAGAGTGGGTGCTGACATCTGCAGGAGACTGAGATACTGCTGTTGTATGCCCCTCGACCCCATAGGTCTTCACGGTCTGTTTTGCCGCCTAAATGCTGGTCGCTTCTCTCGTCACACCGAACTAAACCTAACCATTAAGTGGGCCCTGACTTGGATTAATATGCCCTCAATTCTGAAGCCAACAGGGTTATCCAGATATGATGGAAAGAGATCAGCTGGTCTTAGCCTCTGTCACTGGGTTAGAAGTAGATGCCTCATTTGGGACGTCACAGTCTGTGACTCTTTTGCTCCCTCCCACAACCTGGATGCTGCAGTAAATGGGAGGGTCACTGCTTCCGTAGCCGAACGTAACAAAACCCTGAAGTATCGGGACCTGACAATGAACTATCTCTTCCAACCTTTGGTGTTTGAGACGTTCGGAGGGACAGGGCCACTAACCACGAAGTTCTTCTTATCGTTAGGAGCTCGCTCACCGATGTGTCAGGTGATACCTGTGAAGGTGCTTGGCTTTTCCAACGCCTTAGCCCCACCGCCACCCGTGGTAATATTGTGAACATGCGGGTTTGGTTCCATAGGTTCCGCTGAACATTGCGGCGCTCGACCAGTTGAAGCGCTTGGTGCTGCATTTTCTTCTCTTTCTTCCCCACAAATGGTTTCAATATAGTTTTAGCAGAGAGATCTAGAAAAATTTGAAGAAAGTTCTCCAGTAATTTTCTTTCATGTAAATAAATGTTTGTCAATTAACAAAAAACAAATAAACATTAGTCAATCAAAGAAGAATTAATATTTACAGAGGGTAGATCGTTGAGGGCCGCTGGAAGGCTACCTGAGGGCCGCATGCAACTCAGGGAACTGCTGGTTTAGATAGTAAAACGTTGAACTAGTTTTGTCATTGTAGCCTCTTCAATGTTGACTTCACTGTTCATCACTTGGGGTTAAATGAATAGTCGATATTCATCAGAACAGTAGCAAGTTGGCAGGATTGTTTGAGCGTTGGTTAGAGTGTTTTGCGGTATTTGTTCCGGCTCTCTGCACTCTGAGTTCCAATCTCATTGATGTCAATTTTGCCTTTTATCTTTTCGAGGGTCGATAAATAAAGAATCAGTCCAGTACTTGTGTCAGTAGCATCTTAAAACATGGACACACTTTTGGAACTAACTTACTTTTTTTTATATGAAATATTATCTAATTCTCTGACAATTGCTATGTAGTGGATCTTGCAGGCATCGTGTAGATTCGATCCTAGATTAGCAAATTTAAATTAACACTTCAACATTACATTTCTCACGGTAAAACAATAGTTTACATTTGCCAGGTGCCTTATCTTAGCAAAATAATGTCTTCGCCACTTAACCCTTCTAACCTATTCTATTTCACCAAAAGCGAGAATTAAGATAACAAGTACCACCAACGAAACCCATTGTTCTCAACGATATGTCTATCCTTCTGGATAGTTATAAAAACAAGAACCCCCGAGCAAGGTGACGTCTATAACCCAGACTTGGTCTGGGAGGTCGCTATCCTTGCTAGGGAGGGTGGAAGTTGTGCGGGTGTTTATAGCATCTGTGATAACCTTCCGCCTAACCGTTGTGCCTTTCCCTAGTTTGTGGCTGAACAAGTTGGAACGGATCCTTTTCCGCTTTTTGTGGGAGGGGAACCCACCACTTGTGAGGCGCTCCATCTGCTGCCAGAAACCGCTAAAGGGTGGGGTAGGGATGCCTTGGCTGATGATGCGCATGTACGCGCTGAGGCTGTGACACCTCTGGCTCTACCTGGATGGTGAACGGGTGTGGTCACCGCATGTCAAGTTCTTGCCACATTTGACGTCCCTGCGGGACGTAGGAGCATGGATCACGTGGAGACCAAAAATGAGTGTATGGCAGAGGGAGTGCAGAAATGCACTCACTCTATTCTCCCGAGTGATCAATACCGGCAGCGGGGTTACCACCGCGGATTTCTATAGCGTGTTGGTAGAGCATGTGTCCGACAACGCCCTGGTGGAGATTCCAGGCTTCGATGACGAACAGCTTGTCAACCTGTTAGGAAGAACATTCGGGCCGAGGTATCTGGACAACTTCCAGAAATCGCTGGCCTGGTTGTGCTACCGATCGGCCTTGCCAGTTCGAGAGAGGTTATCAAGGCATGGTGCCAGTATCCTGCCCACGTGCCCGAGGTGCGGGCGTGTCAGTGAAACTGTCACGCACGCCTTCGTACATTGTGAGGGATTAAGGGAACTGATAACCTATGTCGAACAACTGACGTCAGATGCAGAAAGAGTACGGTTATCGATTGAGTCTATCATTAAGATTGTGCCGCCTCCCTCCTTTATCAAGGAAAAGGAGGCGTCATTTTTCTGCGTAGTAGCCATATTAAAAGAAACAGTATGGATGACGCGTGGAAGAGGAATTGAGGCAGGCAACTTCATATCCGGACGTGGATTGGTTGGTCTTTTTATCTACCACCTATCTAAAAAGATTAGCTTGGAGAAGAGGTGCCTGCCTCGAAGTACATTTGTGAAAAGATGGACGAATGTTGTAAGGAAGTTGAGAGTGAATGGGGCTGTACTGGTGTAGCCAGTCTAATCAGAAAGGAAAAGTAAAAAAAAACACTGAAAGGAAAAAGGAAAAAAAAACACTGGCGGGTTGAACACGAACCCGAAAATATAATCACAGAAATTTTTATATGATTCTCGATTTCATTATACCACTTGATTTCATTATACCACTCGATTTCATTATACCACTCGATTTCATATTCCGATTTCCATTAAGTCATAACTCCCAAACCTAAATGTTTTGTATTGTCCCTTCTCTGAGTGTCATTCATTGACAAATAAAGAAATAAGTTAATTACTTGGTGACAACTCATGAGTTGAGAGAAAGCTAACATCAGTTAGTGAACCGACCACTAGAATCATGGCCACAAGCAGGCAAATGGCCAGAGGGAAAAGGAAAGAAAGTTTACAGTCAGCAACAATATGAGACAACTTCCCACATTCTCTCACTTTCACTAACTCACTTTATTTTCTCTGCACAATACCATATCTTTCTCTATGGCTTATTACTACAATAAAAACATACAGGCCGAAGTTAACTTTTTTACTTCACATGCTCTATGATTTCATCACCTGCCCATCGAGGTAAAGTATTGTATAATGTAACAGTAAAAATAAATATTTTCTTCACAACTTCAATCACTGTTCTTTCATCTTTACATAATGGCAGTCAATGAAGAACCAATCATTACAAACTGATTACAACTCCAACATACCATATTATCATTATACAAAAAATAAAACTTTATCATTACACACACACACACACACACACACATATATATAACATCTATAAAAATTTGGATATTTTTATTTGGCATTTTTTCAATTTCTAAGTAAAAACTGAAAGTAGAAAATTATTGTAAACAAACAGCATTGAAATTTTGTAAAAAAAAGAAAAAAAACTCAGAATCATAATATCTGTATTTTTCAACATGGAATCCTGTCCCCTGAATTTTTCAGAAAAAGAAAACTTTAACCCATAAAGCACTGGAATTTTCACTCAAATAGCTTGGACTGCTGAGCACATTTTATGAAAATGAGACTACCATGCACACATAAAAAACAAAAATAGTTACATCATCTGAAAAGTCATTAGTTGAACTAATAGTCCTCTTGCATTCTGGTGGGTATCGAAGCGTTTGAATGACATTAGACCCCAACAAACATCCATAAATTAAATGTCTGGGCGATGATTGTTAAAGCAAAAAGTTGGGGGTGAGTAGAGTGGTGCTACACACTAAACAAAGTTAAAACGTTTTTCGTTATTTTTTTAAAATCCATTTTTATTTTGTAAATTCGTAACTTGTTTTTGGAAACATTAAAATCCGAAGAAATTAAAAAAAAAAAAACTAAAAAAACAAAGCAAGAGAAAACCCCAGTGGGTAAGTTGCCTATATGGCACGTCTGCTTGGACATTGTTGAATAGTGTTAATATTTCCACTTCCATACTATGATCACAAACCGAAAGGATTGACATAATTACTTTCACTAGATTACATTTCAAAATTATTAATATAGTTCGCCCTAAAGTTTTGGCGACAAAAAGTTTGGATAGGAGCTTTATAAATGTGACTGCTATTATTGATTCTGACGTCCATAGAACAAAAAGGTCATTGTGAGTTGGCGTTTGGTGAAGCTTATGTATATAAATGAATATTGATATCTTGGCACTTAAACTACCCGCCCCCCTATATATATATATATATATATATTAGAAAAATAAGGTACTCAGAGATCTGGATGGTTGTATATTTACCGATTTTTATTGATATGTCACAATGTTTTTATAAATAATATATTAATACTTGCATCTACTCTAGTAGATTCTTTAACTTTCTCCCGGCCGAACTCTCAGCATTTAGATAACTTCGATGCCTCAAAGACATCATCATCAAACCGGCTGACAAAGGTGGTACCATGGTGAGGTGGAGCGCAGACCTCTAAAAGGCTGAAGCTCCCTGCCAACTTCAAGACACCTCCTTCTATTGCCCTCTGCTTTCCAAACACACACCTAACTACCAACAGATTGTGTCCTCCACCGTACATGACTTCATCTCTTCCTTCCGTCTCCCTCCCATCGCGTCCAACCTCATTGCCCGTACTCCACGCATCCCCACCATTTACTTCCTTCCCCAAATCCACAAGCTCAAAAACTCTGGCCGCCCCATCGTCTCCGCTTGTAACTACCCCACGGAATTGATCTCAAAATACCTCGACCGTGTCCTTTTCCCCTAGTGGCTTCCCTCTCCTCCTATATCCACAGCACTAACTATGCTCTCCGTCTCTTTAACTCTTTCTCCTTGCCCCCTGATCCCTCTAAACTTCTATTCACTCTTGATATCAAGTGTGATCCCACACAGTGATCCCACAAAACGAAGGACTGACTTCTGGCACTCAAACACTTCCTAAACCTCCGATCCAATCCCCAACTCGACACCGCCACACTTCTCCGTGTGACCGAACATGTTCTCCTCCTCAACTACTTCACGGTCGCTGGGGATTTTTACATCTTTTGTAGTTTTAAGCATTCAATACGCATTTAATGCGATAGCGCGAATTGAAAACGTTTATCTAAAAACAGAATAGTACATTACAAATTAAATATTAAAAAAAAACGAATATTTTGTCGACCAATTCATAAATGCATATGCTCCGTTATCAACAGATAGGTCAAATAAAATTGGTTTCAATATATTTGTCAACATGTGCTTTCTCGCAGACAAAAGAGTTCTCATTTCTGTTTGTCACTATGGAAACAGGCATGAATGTGTCTGTGGCTTGCGATTGGCTAAAATTATCGAAAATTTTCAAACTTTAATTGCTAATAACTCTTTATTTATTGATTAATAACGAAAATGATTTTCACGTCATTCATTAGCCTATAAAAGTGTATCATTATACTGAGTATGAAATCAATTCGAACACAACTGATGGTGGCTGCCAAACCGAAAGGATCCCACGTTCCTAACAGAATACAACATAACTATATCTATCTATCTATCTATCTAATGCATACATATATACATATATATGCATATATACATACATATATGTATATATACATACATATATATATGTATGTATATATATATGTGCATATCTCTCTCTCTCTCTCTCTCTCTCTCTCTATATATATATATATATATATATATATATGCATATATCCATACATATATGTACATGTCTACATCTATATATATACATACATGCGTATATTGGTACAGGACATCAAAAAAGAAAAAAACCTTAAACACAATGAGAAACGAAAACATAGAAAACGAACTTTTTTCGAACAACGAAAAAAACAACCAGAGAAATTTGACATGCAACATAAAGAGTAAACTCCTTCGTCAGTTGTCCCTGTTTCATCTACTCCGCGTTTCGAGTAAGTATGTATGTAGTGGATCTTGCAGGCATGAAGTAGAATTCGATCCACCATAGCCAAATTTCAAGTAACAAGTTCAACAGAATTTTTCTCACGGTAAAACAATAGTTTTTCTGCGACAGCAGTTTTACATTTGCCAGATTGCCTTAGCTAGGCCGAAATAATATCTTCACCACTTGACCTTTCTAACCTCTCCTAGACCACCAAAACCTCGAATTAAAATAAAAAGTACGAACTAAATCCATTGCTCTCAACAATATGTCTATCCTTTTAGATAGGTGTAAAAACAAGAACTCCCAAGCAAAAATCATGGATCACGTGGAGACGGAAAATGAGTGTATTACAGGAGGAATGCAGAAATGCACTCACTCTGTTTTCCCGGGCGAGCAGTACCGGTAGCGGGGTTACCACTGCAGATTTCTATAACGGGTTGGTAGAGCATTCCGACGACGTTCGGAGGAAGGTTATGGGCTTCGATGAGGAACATCTTGTCAACCTGTTCGGAAGAACATTCGGGCCAAGGTATCAGGACAACTTCCAGAAATCGCTGGCCTGGTTGTTCTGCCGATCGGCTTCGCCAGTTCGAGAGAGGTTGTCAAAGCATGGTGCCTCGCCCACGTACGTGAGGTGCGGGCATGTCAGTGAAACTGTCACGCACGCCTTCGTACATTGTGAGGGATTAAGGGATCTGATAACCTATGTCGAACAAATGGTATCAGATGCGGGAAGAGTACGGTTATCGACTGAGTCTATCATTAAGATTGTGCTGCCTCCCTCCTTTAACAAGGAAAAGGAGGTGTCATTTTTCTGCGTAGTAGCCATATTGAAAGAAACAGTATGGATGACGCGTGAAGAGGAATTGAGGTAGGCAACTTCATATCCGGACATGGATTGGTTGGTCTTTTTACCTACCACCTATCTAAAAAAAATTAGCCTGAAGAAGAGGTGCCTGCCTCGAAGTACGTTTGTGAAAAAAATGGACGAATATTGTAAGGAAGTTGAGAGCGAATGGGGCCGTGCTGGTGTAGCCGGTCTAATCAGAAAGGAAAAGTAATAAGCAGCAAAAAACAAACAAACGAAAAAAAAAACAAAAAAACAAACAAACACGGTCGGGTCTTACACAAACCCGAAAATATAATCTCACAAAAATTTTTATACGATTCTCGATTTCATTATACCATTCGATTTCATTTTTCTGATTTCATATTCCGATTTCCATTAAGTCGTAACTCCCAAACCTAAATGTTTTGTATTGTCTTGTATTGTCCCTTCACTGTGTGTCATTCATTGACAAATAAAGAAATAAGTTAGTGAGAACCCGAGTTAGGGAGAGCGACCATCAGTTAGTAAATGGACAGCTAGTTTTAGATTCTAAATTAGAGCTTATTTCTCTTCATTTTTGTCTCTTAATGCAATTCGAAAATTTGACTAGTGTGGCCCGAAAATTGGATCCCTCGACTACTGTCAATAAATAAATACTATAGGGCCCAGTGAATTGATTTTCCCAGGGGCTTATAATGCTGCTGAAACGGCCATAACTGAAGTAGATTCTTTTCTTTGTTTCACCTTCCTCTTCGCAAAAAAAGGTTTGTGTCCAGACCCAGAGAAGGATGTGCAGTGCCTGATTCAAATTGCCGAAAACTCATTGGATGTTACGACAGCGTACCTACAACTCTATTAACAATTAAAAGCACAACCATCAACACGCTTCCAATATAAAAGTTGATGCTTGTGCCTAAATAAGAAATTAGCAATTCTTTCTCATACAGCCAATGTCTAAGTTGATAATCCAGAGGAAACAGAAAATAAGAATGTTAATTCCTTTTCAGATTGTATCAAAACACGAAAATGAAGGGAAATAGATCTAATTTAGAATTTGAAACATTACTCTGAAACAATTGCGATTAGAGCGTTTTTTTTTATTCATTTAAATATGCAGACATATAACTATAGAGTTAGAGAATTAGATAATATTTCATGTGATACAGTGAATTAGTTGCTACCAAGAATTAAAATCGAGTTTTCATATAGTCATTAAAAAAAAATCTATATGTTCAGATATATGTTTACTGGGCCTCTAAAATCTAGTGGAAGGAAAGTAGGAAGGGGTACTCACACTGGAGACCTGGTCTAAATGCATGCAACAGAGTGGACTGAGTTAAAGGCATCAAAGATGCCAGATAGTGGTGTAAAACCGGATAATGGATTTAGTCAACCAACGGGAAGATTTGAAATTAGAGCACCGAGGGTCAGAACAAATACCACAAGGCGTTCTACTCGATGCTCTAATGGTTGTTTAGTACACAAGAATAATTTTCTTTGACATATATAGCCTTCAATTCTTAGGGCAGGGGAAACAACAGAAAGTGTTTCCATTCATATTTATTCATTTTATCAAATAAACCACACACCTACGTACATATCTCATATACATATACAGACATTATTATTAAAGATAGGGTGGTAATTTGGCAGGATCGTTGCATTGTCAAACAGAATGCTTCGCGGTATTTCCTTTCTACGTTCTGGGTTTAAATCACAACAAGAGGTCGATAAAATAAAATAGGAGTCAAGTACTGAAGATCAATATAATTGATTAACCTCCCTAAGATACCTCTATGTGTGTGTGTGTATGTGTGTGTGTGTGTGTGTGTGTGTGTGTGTGTGTTGAGCGTGTTTCCCACCACCGCTTGGCAACCGGTGTCGACTTGTTTACGCTCAGGTAATATAGCAGTTCGGCAAATGAACCGATACAATAAATACTAGTCTTAAAAAAAAAGGACTGGGGTTGTTCTGTTTGACTAAATCCTTCTAGGCGGTGTCCCAGCTTGGCCGCACTCAAATGACAGAAACAAGTAAAGAATAAAAGGCAAACAAGCAAAGTTCCAAATCAGTATCGTGTGGAATTCTATTAAAAGATATAAAAAGGGACGCAACTACATAACTTGAAAAGTTACTTCCCTTGAAAATAGCATACAGTATGTTTGTTTTTATCAGCAAACCAGCTCATCTCTCAACTAATATCACACGCTTGTAAGTACCAGCTGATCATTGGGATCGATATAATTGGCTTAACACCTCCCCAAAACTGCTGGCCTTGTGCTAAAAATTGAAACCATTATTACTCACTTGAACACATCTCTTCGAAGAAGCATCTGCGCGAAACAACTGTCTTCTCCTTTTTACGAATTTCATTAACTGTATTTTTTTTTTTTGGCTGATGGAAAGCCTCATTATTTTCCATGGTTTTCTTTTACTAAAAGCAAATGAACCGATCTTTCGTAGGTTTCACGATAAGTATCGTAATTGTTCGATCAATGAAACTACTTACTCATTGAATTATAATGTACGTGGCTGAGGATTTCGCTGACATTTGTACCCTTTTATGTAATACTTAAACAGAATTAATGACAAAGCTGAGCCTTTAATTACAAGCACAATACAACTCGCAACACACTCACACGCGCTCGCACATTCGCAGTTATCTATCTGTCTGTCTGTCTGTCTGTCTGTTACTCTTATACAAGAATGTTCTTGACAGTGACTTCGAAGTATCGAGCATCGTCGGACTACAAAAATATAGTTACCCATCGGATTAATGCGAAATTGTTATTATAACTGAACATAAATATATATCTTTCCTTTCCTAAGCGTCTCATTACACTATTCGTATCACGTTTGTTATTGTTTTTGTTATTATTTTTTGCCTTTG
>JARUKP010000446.1:0-11551 GCA_029874955.1 Octopus insularis | reverse complement strand
AATGATGATGATGAAGATGATGATGATGATGATGATGATGATGATGGTAATGTTGATGATGATGATGATGACAAATAAATATGCATATGGAAACCAAGTCATCATTGTGGATTGGCTTCCCAAATGAAGATTCATGTCAAGGGGCCGTCTATGACAACATCAGGTTTTCTGATGGTTGATTTGGTCAATACAGGACAAACTGAACTAACTGCAGCAGCTTCAAAGGAATTTTCTTTCTGTATCCACTTGTGTTATGGTTCTTCTTCAATCTCTTTTTGTGCCCCCCCCCCCACCGCCATGGCAGCCCTGTACATGGACCCAAAGGAAGAAACAGACAGGTGAACATTACATCATCAAAGCTCATATACAATGTATTAAACAAACATGGATTTAGCATTGGATAAACAACTGGAGCTTTAGTAACAAGAAGCAATGATAAATCAGGCTAGTTTTGACAAGGTTGACAGCCAGGAATTAAATACTGTTTGTTATTAAATACCATCCTTCACCTTGAGCCATTATGTAAATATCTTCACATCAATAAGAGATTACTTAAATTATTCACAAGTAAATCTGTTTCTTAACTACAGCAGGTAGCAGCATTATACAAATATCTTTATACCAGTAATAATTTATTTACATTATTCATAAACAGATCTATGCTTCTTAATATTAGAAGACCAGGTAAGTGGTCCCTAATGAATCTTTAATGTGAGATTAAAATAATTAGATTCAGTCTTTCCTTTAACTTCTGCTGTTTATCCATGAATTATACTTCCATAGCAAGACAAAATCTATGCTTTGTAGTTTTTATAAACATATTATATATAATATGGATGCGGGCATTCATTATTACTCCATTTCTGCACATTCGAATGAGCAAGTGACTCTTTGCTGCAGGGTATCGTGTGTTGTTTACCCCCAATTGTCTTTAAGGAGAAGTTGTTTGTCTATTCAATACCCAAGAGCAGAAGACCATGTTCAGGTTTGCATATGTAGGAATATAGAAAGAATGAACAGACAGATCAATACTTTGATTTTTGCTGTTTTGTGTGTCTGTAATGATATAGTTTATAACTACTATCAACACATTTATTTGTGAATATGCTGTGTTGATACTTTCATTGGTCCTGTAGTTCTGCTCTCATTTGATTACAACAACAGAATACTGCATTACTTAGACAAGTGATGGAGAGATCTGTGACAGAGAAATGAAGGTGATTGAAGGCATTACAACAATTTGGATGAGGGGCCCAGTTGTTTATATTAATATTATGATTCCAGAACCTGAGTTTTGCAGAGATAAGTGGGTCTTCTAAAGCACCACATATCACCAAATTATTTAGGTTTTTCCATCATCATCTTGTGGCTCAAAGTCCGAAGGTCTCCTTTCACTGCTTCATCCCAGGTCTTCCTAAGTTTCTCTCTTCCATGAGCTCCATCCACATTAAGCTTTTGAAGCTTCTTTATACTGCTGACTTCAACCTTAACCATAACATCTCCATATGAGAGCAGTCTTCTTTCTTGCACACATCTGATCCTTTTTACACCCAAATTTTCTCACAACAAATATGCACTTTGTCATACATACACATTTATATTGTACATCCAGTAGAACATGCTTCTTTCATTTCTGTTTAGTCTTTCCAAGCCTTCTGCATTTAGTGCCCATGTCTTACTACCATATACTGCTGCAGTTCATATACAAACATCATACAATCTACCTTTTACTCTGAGAGGGGAACACTTTTTCAGAATTACAAAGTGAAAGTGTACCATTATCTATCCATACACACTTCTCTACTCCACTTAATTCTCTTTGATATATTTTCTTGAAATTTGGAACATAGGTAAACCTCTTACTTTTTTGCTTCTCTCTTTGCTAAGTAAACCTGTTGCCCAGCTTCTCTTCTGGCCACCTGTCATAATTCTCTGCTGCCCCTATTCTTCCAACTTTTGCAAGCTAGTCTCTTCACTTTTACAGCTCTGTCTACTTCCTGGCTCCACCACCTCAGCGTCCCCAGTTTGGTTGGAAATTTGCATCAGCCACAGATTTGACCAGAAACACTTAGTAAGTTGTCCTGCAAAAGCATCCAGTGGACCCCTGCCCATACAATACATCTCTATCTCCCCACTCTTCACATCAAATGTTCCAACTTCTCATAATTTCTGTCTGTTCAGATCTTTTAGCTTCCATAGCTTTCTTTACCTGATTGCTTTGTGTTTCTGAGTCCTTCAAAGTCTAAGCCTGATGTTATTAACCATTAGCCCATGTTGGATTACACGGTCTGCCCCAGGGAGGGACTTTGCATTCACAAGCATCTGTCTATGCTGTTTTCAATGTTGTCCATCTTGTTACTTTGCCCCGACCTCTAACCATCCTTTATACTACTTTCAGACCCTTGTGAACCTTCCCTCCCAACCCTTCCCAATACTCCATCTCTATTCTCTTTTCTATCACCTTCTTGTATCTTGAGGCAACACCCTGGTACCTTGTCACTGACATTTTATCTCTTTCCAGCTATTCCTACCCACCATTATGTAATGTCGGGTAGCTGTGTATCTCCCCACAAAGCTGTTTCTGGCCTTCCATCATTTTTTAGAATCCCAACTCCCGGCATAAAGCCCCCTCCCCTCTACTAAACTCCCACTCAGTGGAGTGGGGGGCGTTTTCTGTGTTGTTAGTTACTTGGTGTCCACGTGCATAAGGGTCGCAAAACAAAGGCACCCGGCATATGCTGTGAAATGGTCAGCATGAGGAAAGGTACTTGGTCTTAGAAACCATGCCAAAGAAGGCATTGAAACAGGGTACAGTCATTGCATCAGATCCAGTCTAGTCATCTACCCCATGCTAGCATGGAACGTGGGTGTTAAATGTTGATGGTGTGTGTGTGTGTGTGTGTGCGTGTGCGTGTGTGTGTTTGTGTAAGTGAATGGAAAATTTACATTCTCAGCAGAACCTGAATTGACACAGATTGCCATGGATATCAGTGGCTGTCAAAGGATGTGGTTTAGGTTTCTGAGGAAAAGGAAAAGGAAAATAAAAAAAATCTGATGTCCAAGGAAATTAGCGATGGTTTGTGTCAGTAACACAAGCAGATAATCTATGTGAAATAAACTAAGACTGTTTAGTGCAATGAATTATGAATATTGACCTCATTTCAATGTGTATAATATATGGACATCGAATTATGAAGATGATGGTGATGATGATGATAATAAACGTATATAATTGTTTTTGCTTGGTTGCACAGACTTACAAATCATTGTAGAGCAATGCCAGTTCATTGCGAGCATTAATCAAGAATGCATTTGTTCGTCCAGGATGGTCAACATCGTGGATTATGGCGGAAATGAGGCAGGAGATTTCATCCATATGATCAAAGATAGCCTGGAATCATAAAAGAAAGAAATTCTGTACAAATCCTGAAGAATCAGTTTAATACATCTTAATCAAATGTTAGATAACAATAAAAGTATGAAATTTTAATAAGTAGGATTTTGACCATTTCATTGTGTTGTTTCAACAATTTATTGAGATATTTTCAGGACATTATAACATGAAAACTGAATGGAAGCACCATTTTATTATCTTCTATCTTTCAGAAACAACAATGGTTTCTTTAGAATTTGGACCAAGAACAAAGAGGTGCTTAGAATCACAGATCAGAAGCTTTCAATTTGACGGAAAATGGAACAATATTAACAAGCCTGGCTGTTTAGTGGTTTAGAAGTTCACTTCCTATCCACATGTGTCTGTGTTCAGTCCCACTGCATGGCACCTCAGGTAAGTGCTTTCTTTTAAAGCCTCAGGCTGACCAAAACTGTGTGAATGGATTTGGTAGGCAAAAACTGAAAGAAGCTTGTTGTGTGAATGTGTGTGTGCATATATACATGTGTGTGTGTGTGTGTGTGTGTGTGTGTGTGTGTGTATACATGCATACATATGTATATATGTGCGTGTGTGGATAGACTGATAGATAACACAAGCTTCCAAACAGTTTCCACCTATCAAATTCACTGATAAGATAGTGACTAGCCAGGGCTAAAGTAGAAGATACTTACCCAAGTGGTTGTGCAGAGAAATTGAACCTAAAACTCTGTGAATGCAAAGCTTATATGATAAATATAACCGTTTTCTTTATTGATATTTAAATAAAAATTTACTCATGAATATTAAATATTTCATTTCAATGACTTTCTACATCTGTAATACATTAAAAGATAAAGAGATATCATTGTCTTCGTCATCGTTCAACAACCATCTTCCATGCATGCATGGAGCCAACCATGTAAAAGACTACCCCAGGGGCTATTATGTCTGTTTTGGCAGGGTCTTTATGGCTGGATGCCCTTCCTAACATCAACCGTTCCACAGAGTGGTTTTTATGTGGCACCAGCACAGGTAAGATCAGTTTGGTATGATACGTTTCTGCTAAAAGATAGAAAGATACATAATTATATAATCCCTTCTCTAAATGATAATCTAGTTTGCGATGTATTAGTATTTGTTCTATGACTGGTTTCACTAGACAGGTGTGTGGTTAAGAAGTTTGCTTCCCAACCACATGGTCTTTTGGTTCAGTCCCACTGTGTGGTACATTGGGCAAGCATCTTCTCTACATACACACATACACATACATGTACATATTTGTATGTATGTGCACCAATGCCTTTTGAATAGATTTAGTACACAGGAACCGATAGAAGCCTGTTGTATAACATACACACATACATATATGAATGTGTGTGTGTGTGTGTTTAGGTGTAGGTGCATATATGTGTGTTTGTGTCTCCTTGTCTTGACAGTGTGTGGAGGTTGTAAATGAGTGTTAACTTCATGCAAGCAGTGTCATTCGTTTCCAGACTTCCGTAAAAACATGTCCGGCCAGGTGAGAATATTGTGTCACTCAGAAACAGGTGAGGTTCCGACTGAGAACAGTTTATGCAAACATGAAGCAGTGGACATTAAATCAAAGCAATGATGGTGACGATGGTGATGAGGAATGACATGGACAAGAATGACAAAGAAATGGTCAAGCAGAAGAGAGTGTCCAGGAAAGAGGACGGTCTTACTTTGTATTTTAGTTGCTCCAAGAAGAAGGCTGCTGCATGAAGAACATCAGTAGCATGAGTAGAGTTATGGTAATAATTGGAAGCATGATATTTCGACTCAATTGTCTGTAACCAGTTCATGAGACACGTTTCACTGACGTTATGTACTTCCCAGGCTCCTAATCGCATTAATATTTTTAAACCTAAATATACGAGTGGCCTAAAAGAAGAAAAAAAAAAAAAACGGAAAATGCAATAGAATTTGGAAGATAGAAACAATATAGAAAAAAAAAAGAAATAATAAAAATATGAAAAAATATAAAATACAAAAATTTCAAAAATAAATCTGCAGTTTGATTTTATTTAGGTTTTGATACATGTAAATAAACAGAAACATACAAACACATGCATCCACACACACACACACACATGCACACGCATGCATGTGTACGTGCACACACACATGTATATGCATACATCCACATATGTATGTATATCAAAGCTCTTTTGTTTAAAAGATCACTATTTGTAAATCTTACGAGAGATATCCAGCAACAGTACTTTAGAGTAAAGATTGTTTGCCAACATAACATGGCAGTCCAGGTTTAGGACAAATGTTGCTGTAATTTAACCCCAGGAGACATCATCTCCAGCTGGCTATACGACATGGTCTGTATTCCTTGTTTGAAAATATAAGGACACAGATCGTGTCGTATACCCAGCTAGAGACAATGCCTCCTGGGGCTAAATTGCAGCAGCATTCGTCGTGAACCAATATGTTGGCAAACAATCTTTACTCTTTTGTTTAAGTCAAGGTTTGTGGTTAACTGAATTGGTTGATGAAAATATAGAGTTCAATGCTTGTGTATCACGCTAAAGCTTCATTGGTGCTTCAATTATGAACTGTAATTTTATTTTGGGAAAGTATTTACATTTATATATATACATAGACACAGGAAAACATCAACGAAAAAAAAGAGGCATAAACATATGTAGGAAATGAAGTCAGGAGTTTGACGAGAAGAAGCCCTCCCCCACTGTCTCTAAGCAAAATAATATATATATTTATTTCCTTATTGCTCACAAGGGGCTAAACATAGAGGGGACAAACAAGGACAAAGGGATTAAGTCAATTGCATCGATCCCAGTGTGTAACTAGTACTTATTTAATTGACTCCGAAAGGATGAAAGGCAAAGTCAACCTCAGCTGAATTTGAACTCAGAATGTAAAGGCAGATGAAATACCACTAAGCATTTTGCCCAGAGTGCTAACAATTCTGCCAGCTTGCTACCTTAAATAATATATCTATTGCACATCCACTGATGCCACCATGCACTGCTGAATGTGCAACGTCAACGTGCGTATGTATTTTAAGAGAAGAACTGTGTATAAGGGGCATCAGAAAGAAGATTGTGCTGGTATGGTCATGTGACGTGTCTGGATGAGGGTAGCTGCATAAAGACGAGCTGATCTGAAAAAAATGGGGAGGGAACCTGTAAAAGGGGTAGACTCAGGAATATATGGAACAAAGCGGTGAGAAATGATCTTCAGATGCTGGGCCTCGCAGAGGAGAAGACAAGGAATCAAAGACTTTTGGTGATTTGCTTTGATTGGGAGGAAGACAATGTCAAACTATGTAAAATAATAGTTAACTATACATACAAGCACTTTATGGCCTCTCACACACACAATCTGCCATCTGTCAAAACGTTCCCACTTCTCATATTCCCAGTACCCCACCATCCCACTACTCATGACCACCACTCTCCACAGGACCTTCCATTATCCCTCACATGCCAATCTGCACACTCTCCATCTTACATGTCTACCCCACCACCACTTACTACTGTCACCTCTTCCCCATCTCTAAGTACCTCCCCTCACACTTGTATGTGATAAACCCCTCTATCCTCTCTGCACTACTTATATCCCCCACCACTGTTCTATCAGCTCTCTCTCTCTCTCTCTCTCTCTCTCTCTTTCCCTCTAACTCTATCCCAGCCAAGTACCTCCTCTACTTGCAAGAGTCTTCAAGAGTCAGGGCTGTCTGCTGCTGACTCCCATCCACAAGTCGAGGATAGATCTTCTCCTTGTTCTGACTGGAGAGATTGATTCCTCGATGCTGCATGTCCTGGGCATACCCGTTGGTCAGCAGTCTTCTCCGAGGCCTGATTGGAACTCATACAAGATGCAACCGTGGGGGCCTGGGATTCTTTTGTTAGAAGCATGGAGGAGTGGGTGGAGCATAATAGGATGCGCAGGGAGTAAGCCGTTTCCCTTCCAATTTCTTAACCAATCAGCTATCTTTGCACCCACCACATACACATGCATGTGATTTTACATGATTATACATGAACATGTATGCAGGGTAAAGATGTACATGATGAAGATGGCCTAACACATGAATACAACTTTATACTCAGACAGAAAGGAAACTTCTCAACACAGGCAAGGCTGTGTGGTTAAGAATCTTGCTTCCAAACCACAAGGCTTTGTGTTCAGTTCCATTGTACTGCACCTTGAGTAAGTATTGTCCATCAAAGCCTTGTGAGTAGGTTTGACAGATGGAAACTAAAAGAAGCCTGTAATATGTGTGCTTGTGTGTGTGTGTGGGCACATGTACTTCTTCATGTTGACATCGCATGTTAGTTGTGAGTGTCCTTCAATTACAATCATCCATGAAAAACACGCCCATTCACAAAGAAATATCACCTTGCTTGGAAACAAGTGAGGGTTGGCAACAGGAAAATTTGTCTCAATGAATTCTGTCTGGCCCATGCAAGCATGGAAAACGAAGCATTAAATGATGACGATGACGACAGCAATGGCAATGATGATAATGATGTTGATGATTATTATGATGACAATGATGACGATAATGATGATGCTGTTGGTGATTATGATTATGATGATGATAACGACGACGACGATGATGATGATGTTGATAGTGATTATGATACATGCTTATACACAAGCATATATGCAATGTGTAGACGTATGCAATGATGATGGCTTGTAAACACATGCAAATAATGTTATACATACACAGAAATTACACATGCACACATATACAATGTATAGATGCATACATCAATATACATATATGCAACTGCATATGCATTGACGAAATGCAGCAGTTGATACAAATGTACTAAGTTGCAATCATATGCAGAAAGAAGTTTTAAGGAGCCATGCAGATTAATGGAATAACAAGCATCAATGACGTATTAGAGAGATACACAAGACGAAACTAAAACAATTGCTTATATCAAAAATCTAATCCTAATGGTATTTTTCTAAATAGAATAAGGAAGAAGGAGCAGGGAAACCAATGCTGATGGTATGTGGGTTTTCACTTGTAGGGTGTGAGGAGAAGGGTGTAGAGAAGACAGGGTGGGGTTGGGGGTGGGCATTTCAGTGTATTGAAAGTTCTATGTTAGCAATAAGAAACGAGTTCAGAATGTTCGTTAAGTAGATTAAGTTGAGAGAAGTGAATCTCAGTCTTGAGATAAGCAAAGCTGGTTCGGCTTGATGTTGTGGGTGCATAGCTTAGTAAATAATAAGATATACCAGGCAATATTGTATTCAAAGTCTATTGAAATCCTTCATAGATGAGGAATGTGACAAAAGAGAAGAGGCATATTTTTACTATTGGAATTCTGCAATGAGTCCATGTGTTGACTGAACTTTGCTCTTGAAAGAATTAATTGAGTCCATATATGTGTGGAAAGAAGAATTGGTGTAAATAATGGAGTGAATCTAAGTTGGTGTTTGTACAGCTCTTACTTTAGAGAGGTCAGAGGTGGCCACTCACACACACACACACACACACACACACAAATGGTGTTGACAGTTATGTGCATAAATAGGAATTATGGACTAAATTGTTTTATATAAACTCTGTGTGTGTGTTGGGAGGGTGGGTGTATGTGTATGTGCAAGAATGTGTGTGCATCTATTGTCATCATCATCATCATCATCGTCTCTTAAAATCTGTCATTGATGCTGGCATGAATCAGATGTTTTTGACAAAATCTGCAAGGTCAGAGGAATGTGTTGTGCTCCAGTGCCTGCTTTGGCAGGGTTCTAATGACTGGTTACTTTGCCTAATAGACATGCCTATCTGTCTGTCTATCTAACTATCTATCTAATGCAGTTCTATATTTAAGAGATAAGGAATTATGTACATTATTTACATTATTTACATTTGACGGATGTTTGCTCTCATCTTGTTTGCTGTTAACACAACATTTCGGCTGATATACCCTCCAGCCTCCATCAGGTGTCTTGGGGAAATTTCGAACCTGGGTTCTCATTCCTGAAGTATTTTTCGATGAACCCAGGTTTGAAATTTCCCCTAGACACCTGATGAAGGCTGGAGGGTATATTCCAAAAAAAGAGTATGAAAAGCACTCATCTAAAGCAATAATTTAACATCTTTAAATTCGTTGAGGGTCAATTCAGGTTTTTTAAATTTCAATTTTTAAAATTTCAAGATAGAATGTGAACTTAATTATTAAGAATAATTCACTAAACTATGTCTGGGTTATGTAACCAAGCAAATTTTATATAAAAGATGTGATTTATTCAGGAAACATTTTGGTTGGCAGATGAACATTTCTTATGCTTAGCTTCATTTTAAAGATAATGATCTACTTGTTGTGGAACAGTGACCAAAGTTTACCTTGTCTTTGAGAGGTGAATAATATTTCATTTTCTATCAAGAACTTCCTTTCTGTTTTTTTTTTTTACTTTTACTTTTAATTTTGTTTATAGTTGTTTATAGATTTTAAGATTGTTTACACAAATCTGTTCATAGTGAAAGTGAAGTCAGTAGCAGTAGCAGTAGTAGTAGTAGTAGTAGTAGTAGTAGTAGTAGTAGTATTAGTATAATAAACTCTAATAACAATCAATAATTATTGATTTTTAATATTGATTTTTAAAAGGCAGAATGAGACTAAATATATATATATGTATGTATGTATATATATATATGTGTGTGTGTGTGTGTAGATATACACACATACATATGTGCATACACACACACACACATTTTGTTGGTAAGAAAGTTCTGCTGCATTTTTGACACAATCACTTGGAAGATACTTTTCCAATACTTACAGCAGAATATGCATCAACTTTGACATTCTAATGTTTGTTTTTGCTTTTTGTTTTTTTTGCCTTCTTCGCAGATTATTTTATACCAAAATGGCTAAATTTGTATTTGATTTTACCCTTTTGAAATGAGTTCAGATAAGACCCTTGTCAGATACTGAATGCTGTATGAATTCAATAGGGGCTCTTCAACAAAGGAAGCAGCAAGAAGTATTCGTTCTGGCTATAGAAACAAAGTTTTAAGGGTCCAGACATGCTAATGTTGGTTTCCCCAAATTCGTTTAGGAAATTTTTTTTTGTAGATTTCCCTCCACTTGGATGATCAAGATCTATCGTTATGGAGCTTCTGAAAACTGTAAATGAGGAAAATCCAAAGCAAACTGCACAAGGGTTAACAGAACAGTTCAATTTAAGCCATATTTTGACCACACAAACTAAGAAAAATGTTCAAATTTGGTCACTGGATCCCTCATCATCTGACTGCTTCACCGTTTAATCAAAGATTTGTTTGCTGGTCCTCATTGAAGAGTAGACTTACAACAGAAACTTTTCCAGATAGAGTCATCACGAGGGATAGAAGATGATGTGTTCTCTATAATCATCTCCAATGAAAACAACAATGAGAAAGGGAGAGTCTATCCTCAAAGCAGGACAGCATTTGAAAAAAACATTCAGTGTTTGTTGGAAGATGAAGCATATTGGATACCATAAAGTGCAAAACCAAAACAAGCAGTGAATTTGGAATTTTGTTGTCAATTGGAAGAATTGCATAACACTTTGCAGAAAAAGTGCTCATCACAGGTCATTTGGTGTTGTATTTATATTATGGCATGGAATATGAACGTTTTAAGTCATCTTGCTTACTTGCCTGACATTGCACCATCTGAACATCATGGTTTCAGATCATGGTACCATTATTCGGAAGGAAAACATTTTTTTAATTGTGAAGAGATATTGAGCATTTTTTGCGTTGAAACCTGAAGTATTTTATGCCAAAGGGATTAACAACTTGCCAGAGAGATAGGATTATGATATTAACAATGAAGGAAAATATTATCTTGATTAAATATCTCAGTTAAAACCAAAGAAGTATTTGTTTCTTTTTCATCCTGAAATGCAGCAAGATTTTCTTTCTCATCTTATTCACATCCATGCACACATGTGCATGCATGCATGTGCATGCACACACATGCATGTGAACACATCTGCACACATGTGCGACAGAGGCTTTGGATTTTTTGCTCAGTTGTGTTCATCGAATTGATGAAAGTAAAACAATTGAAACTTTGAAGCCAATGTCAATTTTTTCTTCATAAAAATAAATGTGATTGTCTATTTCAGTGCATAAAGTGAGCCTTCAACTGATGTTATTTTACTGTT